>JAATLQ010025515.1:18610-48042 GCA_013421005.1 Heliconius erato x Heliconius himera
ATATATATATATATATATATATATATATATATATATATATATATATATATATATATATATATATATATATATATATATATATATATATATATATATATATATATATATATGGTGAATATTATAAATAAAAATATATTACAATATTAAAAAACATAGACGTTTACTCTTCAAAACATTACGTAAGTAAGTAAAATATATATTTGTTAACATCACAACTTTAACCATATTCTCCGCTCAAAAATTGGTCCGATCTATATAAAATCTCTATATAAACTGGAAATAATTTGAACACCTTAGGATTACAACACTGAAAGCTCTGGATTAAAATAACTTTATTTTATCAGAGAATGCTATGTAAATTTTACAAATACCTTAACTTCGTCACTTAAACATAGCTTTTGTATCTAATATTTTAATTTAAACTCAAATTATTCGGATTATCTATAAATAAAAAGAACTGTTCTCTTTTTACCTTCAAGATTCTCAATCCCATTAAACACTTTCATATCCCAGTTTCGGCCGAATTCTGGAGAACTGGAGACGTGTTTAGTAGCGCAACTCAACAGCGGGCTTTGCATTACCAGAGCGAGAAAATTAAATCATCAAATATTTCGTTTAAACGAGCGGGAATCGAACCCGTAATCTGTCGTGTTTACAGTCGCACGCTTGTACCCCTGCCACAAGAAACATACAACCCACTACCCTAACACAAGGTTTCCAAAGGGTAACAACCAAGCACTCACCTGAGCGGGCTGGGGTCGCACGTGTACGGCGGGTCGCCGCTGATGTGCATGATGTCTGCGACGTTGTCGAGGCGCGCCACGCGCTCGCCGCTCATGTCACACGGCTCCTCCGAGTCTATTATACCTGGCGGAGACGATTAATTATTAAAGTAAAATCAAATAATAGTCTATTTGTGGGCTAAATCTATTAATAATAATTCATTTATTCGATCTTTTTTTATTTATTTTATTTTTTTAGGCGGAGGAAATAGCATCTAAACAGTCCGTTCCCCATTTTCAACCGAATTCTGGAGACATTACGTTTTGACTGGCGAAACTCAACGCCAACTCAATTAAAATATTCATTATTTAATTTCCTCCAGTAGGAATCGAACCCACAACCTATGGCGTTTATATAGTTACACGCTTGTGCACCTGCGCCACGACTGGGCTCCATGATATTAATATAATTTATAACTAAAATCAACTAATAATCGTTTATAATAATCGATTTTATTCAATTATATTATGGAAATAATATTTTGTCAATCGACAACTGAAATTGAATTCATAGGTTGTGTGATTTTATGAATTATTAGGTCGACCTGCAACTATGTAACATAATTTAAGAAGCGTAATTTCATCCACTTCAAATGAGATTATGCAAAATGTGAAAAACGGAGTGTCTTGACACTAGATTCCCTCTGCCTTCCCTGCTATGAAAAAAAATGCGTAGTTCAAGTGAAAAATAGAATGGTAATCATGATCATCATGGAAATGGTATCATCGAGCTAATCTGTTGATAGAAACTTAATATGAGGGACGAAGCCCTGTTAATAAAACCATAGTTTGGACTTGTTAGATTCGTTTTAACAAATTTCTGCCAATTTTTCTAGAGATGAGAACCTGCCAAAGAAACTTACTTTACTCTCCGTAAAGTAAATCTGCTGGACACTACACCTTTTTTTTAAATAAAAAATATAATTTATCTTTTTTAATTTTTTATATGAAGCAGCTTGCACTTAAAAGTAACTTACACCACTCACAAAACCATGGTAATATATATAATTACTTGATAATAAATATATAATCATTTAAAAAATAGTAAATGTTATTAAAATTAAACTTTATAAATAAAAGAAATTATTTATCGACAATGAAAAATGAGCTAAATGAGAATTCCTAAGAAATCGAATAACCAATGATAGCTTGCCAATTAAGAGGCGAAATTTCTATGGCTTTCCTAAGAAACAGGATAAACGAACAAAAACGGGGACTCGAAAACGAGGGCTCGACGCAAGTACCTACCTACCATTACCCTTGTACGATACCGTTTTAATAAAGCGTTTATAGAATCAATATTCTATTCTAGAACGTTCCATTTAATAAAAAAATAAATATTAAGCAAAATATTAAGAGAATAAACTCATTTCGTAACAAGGCTATCATATTATCAAAATGCCTGAAAATAATATTACAGCGTAATTGATTTCACAAAATAAAGCTAAAGGCTTTTTCACCAACTACGCTATTAAAATATTTAAAACTGTTTACTGTTTTGATGAAATTCAACAGGTGATCTTTTAAAATATATTTCTACATCTTTTATCTTAGAACACAATTTTACAATTATGGTATAATTGTAAAATTGTGTTCTAAGATAATAAAAAAGGTAGTGTTAAATTGTATCCATGTTAATTTTTCGATAAATATAAATTTATATTTTTTTTCAGCTTCACGCAGTATCCACGCAGCAGGGTAGGCAGAGGGAACCTAGTGTTAAGATACTCTGTTCCCCACTTTCTGCCGAATTCTGGAGGCATTGCGTGTTGAATGGCAGAACTCAACGCCGGGCTTAACCTCCACACCAGAGCGAAGATATGGAAATATAATTTAAGTAAATATTTCATCTCCTCGAGTGGGGATCGAACCCATAACCAATCGGTTGTGGGGCCAGGGGGCACAAAGTGTGACTGTCACACTTTGTGCCCCTGCGCCACGACTGGTATCCAATTTATATAATGTTATTTTTATTATAGTAATTGTTATTATCAAGTGTATGTTCGTCTTCAACATTAATAACTTCTGTTGTTATTCTAGTCCTGTGTATTATTTATGGTAGGGTAGCAATGGCCACCCTATTTTAAGACGTTCACGTCAAACTATTTAAACAAATATTTAGAAAATACGGAATCTATTGCCAATTCGACATCTATAGAGCTAGAAGAGCTTTTTTATTTATAGAAATAATTAGTGCTCTCTTTTTTAACATCATTTTCATGCCAAATGGCATGTGGTGAAATATTAGAGGAAAGGTGCCAATCTCCATCCATCTATCAATGGATATCAATAGCCTACAAATTATTTTCTATAAATACCTAACGTCATTTCGGTCATCAATAGTCATTTTAGATATTAAAAATTATTAAAATATCTGCACGATATATCCCGCACACAGCTGTGAAAGCAGAGGGAATCGTGTGAAATAAATAGTTCATTTCGTTGAGTGGGCATCGAACCCAGAATCAGTCGCGTTTACAGTCACACTTTGTGCCAATGCGCCACGAGTTGCTCTGGCTATATAAAATTGAATACTCGTATATTAAATTAAATCAAATCAGCTTCACGCTGTATCCTGCACACAGCAGGGGAGGCAGAGGGAACCTAATGTTAAGACACTCCGTTCCCCACTTTCTGCCGAATTCTGGAGGTACCTATTGTGAGTTCAGTGGCAGAACTCAACGCCGCGCTTAACTTCGACACCAGAGCGAAGAAATGGAAATATAAATTTAAGTAAATATTTCATCTCCTCGAGTGGGGAGCGAACCCACAACCAGTCGGTTTTACAGTCACACCTTGTGCCGCTTCGCCACGACCGGCCTCTCTCATACTCGTATATGATTTGTCAAAAAGTAATTCTATAAATTTATATTCTACAATAAAATTATAAAAATATATTTTACATTGTCAATTTGAAATTAGCTTTCCTCATACAAATATGGCATAAATATAAACTGTCAGTAAATGTACGTTTCACGGTTGATAAAAAATGTTAGGAAAGTTTTTTAAAATTTCAAAGTTTCCATATGTATTTAATGTTAAAAGCTATACGCGCGTGTAAACTTCAAACGACATGCAGTCGACATCCCACGCTTTTGCTATTTATATAGAAATACGTAGCGGCACTATGCTGATGAGAGTTACCAATTAAGTTATCTTTTTTTTATTTTAAGTTACTTTATAGTTCCTAAGTAATATTGTAAATGTGAAAGTTTGTGGATGGATGAATGTTTGTTCCACTTTTACGTAAAAACTACTCAACGGATTTAGATGAAAACTTACAGTAATTATACATGAGAATAACATATAAGCTAGAATTTTTGTAAAGAATTTAAATAATTTGGCTATCCCATAGCAATTAACGGCCGTAAGCACGACGGTTATTTTTTACTTTCTTTCTTTCTGGTAACGATACAAAGCGCGGCGTTTAGTTCCACCACACAACACGCCATGCCTCCAGAATTCCGCGGAAAGTGAGGAACGAAGTGTCTTAATGGGGAACGGAGTAATACTAGGTCCCCAGGTTGCCTCTGCCAACCCTACTGTTGCGTGATATTAAAAAAACCGGACAAGCACGAGTTGGACTCGCCCACCGGGGATTACATATAAAAATTGGAAGTCTCTATTTGAAATTTAAGCTTAGCTTAGTCAGAGTCCTCTTATCTGATACCTCACATCAATACCAAATTCTGCTCCCTTTTAAGGCAATTATTTTTTATGATTTAACCATAAGTGTGTGGTTTTCAGTTTTATGTACTACCTGTAGATCAAATGGAAGTACCCTATCAATTTTGATTCCCTTTATAATGCCGAAATCCACGGTTTTTACAATATAAAAGGCCTTATCATTTTTAAAATAAATATAGCAATAGGTTTTTTTAGGAAATTAAGAAACTGTCAGACAGACAGACGGACAACAAAGTGATCTTATAAGGGTTCCTTTTTTCCTTAAAAATGTACGGAACCCTAAAAATATCTAAACTACTACTAAATAATTTATTAAAAATACATACAAATAACTATACAGGTATTATAACAATAAACTTACCATTTTGCGTTTTGACAGGCGGTATGTGATTACTTATTACATAGTCGTCTATGGCGCCGTCCAATTTGGTGTTCAGGTTGTTCGTGTAGCAGTTCCTGCAGTGCTCCAGCCTGAAAGTTGATCGAAGTTAATAATCTAATTTCCCTTGTACTATATTGCGCTTCCCGTTAATCCGTATATGAAATATCAACAGCCGTGTGAAATTAAACCAGATTTTGCCTTTGTACAATATAAATTATATGGTCTTTACGTGGTATATATAATAATAATATTAAAATTAAAAAAATTAGCTTCACGCTGTATCCCGCACACAGCAGGGTAGGCAGAGGGAACCTAGTGTTAAGACACTCCGTTCCCCACTTTCTGCCGAATTCTGGAGGCATTGCGTGTTGAGTGGCAGAACTCGACGCCGCGCTTAACCTCGACACCAGAGCGAAGAAATGGAAATACAAATTTAAGTAAATATTTCATCTCCTCGAGTGGGGATCGAACCCACAACCAGTCGGTTTTGCAGTCACACCTCGTGCCGCTGCGCCACGACCGGCCGGCCGGAATAATATTAATAATCTTTATTTAGAAATATACTTATATATAGCTTATTTATATATAGTTATTAGTATATTATATAATAACATCTTTACAATTCCATATAAAACAAGTGTTAATAGTTTTAACTGGACTCTATTAAAAAAAACTAAATATAAACACCATCCACATCACTAAAAAAAGACAAAAGAAAATAAGCATTTTTTGTAAATTTCAAATATTCCTAAATCATTTATATTTTTATTTCTGCGCTCTTGTCTCGAGGCAGATACGGCGTTGAATTCCTCCACTCAACACGCAATCAAGCAAAAACATCACCCACATCACTAACAAAAGATAAAAGAAAAGAAAAAAATAAGCAAATTTTAGCAAAATTAAGCAAAAATTACTAAATAATTTTGAAATAATTCGTTGCTACATTTTTCAGGTTGGCTTTTTGGCCATAGTGTATTAAGTAAGCGTTAATCCCGCCATCCAATTTGTCGCAGAGGTCACTTTTAAGGCAGTTTCTGCTGTGCCTCGGCTTAGCTTAGTTAATCAGAGTTCGTCATCTAATCAGGTCGATTAATAGATTGGTTTAAAATTTTGTAATTACTTTTTGCTTTATTAATATATATATATTTTATTTTTATTAGCTTCACGCTGTATCCCGCACACCGCAGGGTAGGCAGAGGGAACCTAGTGTTAAGACACTCCATCCCCCACTTTCTGCCAAATTCTGGAGGCATTGCGTGTTGAGTGGCAGAACTCAACGCCGCGCCTTGCCTCGACACCAGAGCGAAGAAATGGAAATATATATTTCATTTCGTCGAGTGGGGATCGAACCCACAACCAGTCGGCTTTACAGTCACACTTTGTGCCGCTGCGCCACGATTGGCCTCAAAATATAATTCTGCTTTAAGTAACTAATATGTACGCAGGTTTTTTATTTGGTCCGGTTGTATCTATATCGTCATACAACACAGTCAAACAAATAGTATCTAACTGTTGCAAACTTAACTTTGTCCACTTTTATTAGTCGGACTTCCTGTTGACCCAAAATCCGGATATTAGTACGGAATCCACGATGCGACTCACACTTGACTTAACATTTTTAATAATAAATTTATGAATTATATAAGCAGTCAAAAAAATACAAATAAAAATAATTAATAATTATATAATATTATTGTAATGTCTCACCATAATTATAAACCTTTTAGCAATGAACTGTACCTACATTATAAATTTAAACTCGCAAATTGATTAAGAACAAGTAATTTAATATTTATAAAATAAGTCAATTTAAATTCACTTCGTAAATTATTTGACAATATTTCCGTCGAAATCAACTTTATAAAGTATTCTCTAATAATTTTAGAGAATATTTTATAAAGTAAAATGTCATTTAAACGACCGCCGTTAAAACAGATTTAAGAAAATCTGTTAAGAATAAAAGATTATCTAAATTGCTACTATTTCTGAGATAAAATCATTCTTATAAATATAACTTCAAGTCAAGATTTTTTTTTTCAAATAGATTAATTTGTGGTCACAAGTTTTATCATATAAGACAAAAAATGCGATGGTCGTAAATTCGATTCGAAATCAAGGAAACGAATTATTTTTCATTGCCCATCTCTGGTAGGACAAGATTCTACTTTGCTAATATTATTATAGTTATTTTTATACTATGTATGTTCTTTAATAAATCACAAAATATGAAATGGACTTGTACAAGTTAATATTACTTATATATAAAGTTACTCGCGGAACCCTTTTAGGAACCTATAACGATGCACGAGTAAAGTTAGGAAAATCATTGCCTTAGGAAAGTAAACTATAGTAACAAGGGTTTTCTATTAGCTGGCCTAACAACAGCCCTTAACAAGAGAAAATATGAAGGTCTACAGAGTAGAGGCGGCGTAATTGGGTCAATTATCGGAGGCGAATTAGAAACTATGTTGAGTGCTTATTTTATACTGTTTCGCTTTTTTCTGGTGTCAAGGCAAAGCGCGGCGTTGAGTTCTGACACTCAACACGCAATGCCTCCAGAATCCGGCAGAAAGTGGGGAACAGAGTGTCTTAACACTAGGTTCCCTCTGCCTACCCTGCTGTGTGCGGGATACAGCGTGAAGCTGATTTATTTAACGTAATACTAAATTACTAAGTTTAAATTTTTTTAAATGCATTTAGGTTAAACATTTAAAAGTAAGTATATAAATGGGAGCACAGTAGCTTTGACAGTTTAAAAGCCATTACTAGTACTCTACTTAAATGGATGTTTCGTCTTAAATAGGAATGCGGCTGCAGTGTCTTAAGTAGTACTAAACACAGAAGAAATTGTCTTTCGCGTAGGTATTATTGAAACGTAAGAATAAGGCAAATAGGTCGGTTATGGTGTTCGAAAATAAAAAGGAAATTTGGATATTTTTTACATAAACAATCTTCACGCAGTCTCTCCGTTCTCCTCTTTCTATCAAATTTTCAAGTTCATTGCGCGTTGAGTGGGGATGTATAATTTATATTTATAAACTAAGTTACTGTACCAATATCTTTTTTTTTATAAATAACTCTAAAAAATATTTAAAATATTACAGAAAGGTGGAATAATACTTTAAAAATGTTAATTTTCTTTATAATAAAAGTAATTATTATAAAAAAATGTTATATTCCACTTACCACGCAGAGTGATCAGGCTCCAACTGCCCACCGAGTTGCCGCGGTAAGCTTGCACGCGGAACGTGAACGCCAAGTTGAGGTGCACTCACGGTATGCACTCGCTCACGTAACTTTTCCCGCACAAACAAACGAAGGATCCGGAAAGGAGCCTTAAACCACAACGGTGCTGTGACTATTAACACTTTCTTTAGCTTAGCTGGGTAGCCACCCTGAAACAATAAAAAAAAAATTACACTGCATACATCAATCATATTGGATATATATTTTAAAATTGTACTACGTTCTGCCTCGTTACCAGTGCAAGGAAATGAAAATATGAATTATTTCATTTTCTCAATAATCGAACCCACAACTTACACCGCGTAAACAGTCGCATGCTTGTGTCCCTGCGCCACAATAGCGGCCTTAGTAATATTTATACCCGTTTATTCCAAAATGTTCAACATTGAGGTTTATCAGGTATGTATAACTTTAAAGTACTTAAAAATAATTATAAGATCATGAGACGCGATCATTATATATTATATGTAGATATTTCATATAAATAACAAACTTTTCATAGGTATGTAGAAGTTGGGATCTATTAATTATAATTAAAATCTTAAAATTTACTGTTAAATACTTACTAGTGAATACTTTCTTTTGAGAGCAAATCAAAAACTAAAACAAAAAATATAAACGAAGTCTTGTGTCTATACTAATATAATAAAGCGGAAGAGTTAATTTTTTTGTTTGTTTAAGCGCTAAGATCTCTGGATCTACTGGTCCGATTTACTTATTTTTGATTTTGTATGAAAGTTACGCTACATTCTTAATGAGTGCTATAGGCTATATAACATTGGTGTAAGTCTTCGTTAGCCCTGAATAACGAAATAATAATAAAAAAAAAACGTCATCGAATTGTTTTAAGCAGGTGCGCTGCAAAAATAGTAATATTATATGTATGTCAGTACAATATATGGAAAAAGTGTTCTATTTTATTACTTTTAATACAAAAATCCGCGATAGACATAGCGTATATCTATCTCTTGTAAATAAGTCACAATAAGGCATTTTGTGACAAAAAAATAATTAAAAATTTGAAAGTGATAGATATTTTAACGTTTTTTTATTTGATAAAGATATTGAAACTTACGAGCCAACGTCATTCTATTATTAAAAAAGAATTATGAAGATATGCTTTGATTTTTATAGCGTGTAATTTGAACCTATACTTTTTGAGAAAAGGTAAATTCAAAATAATTCAACGCCATTTACGGCCGCAAGCATAGGCAAGAGTCCTGCAGAGGGCGCCCTTGGCGCCGATTTCGTCGCAAGCAACCACGTAATGCTAGCACTTTCTCAAAAATATTGAATGTATAGATTATATTATTTATATAATTTATATTGATGATCTTATGGCAAATTCAGCAGATTTAAAGAATTACAAGCGGTATGCGGGCGAAGCCGCGAGTGGACCGCTAGTCATAGAGTAAAAGTAACATCATAATTACTTATTTAAGTCACTAAATCGCAGTGAACGTACGATATGTAGGAATACATTAGAAGGAAAGTTATATATATATAGTTACTTTCTAACATAAATATTAGGCGCACGTTAATAAACATTAACATACGCTCACAGAGCTGCCAGCGCGGTATGGTGTGACAGTATTTTACTTTCGCTACGACTAAACTAATCTAAGGTGAGAATTGATGAGCCCTCACTTCGCTTTAACTACTTAGCGCTTAAAGTTAATAAGAAACGTACTATAGCTGCTTTTTAAAACTGATGGTAGTTTCAGTTTGATAGATAGTATTTAAAACGAGGTAAACAAAATAATTATTAATTAACGTAAATAAAATACAATACAGTATAAAAAGAGCACTAATACAAATCTGAATAATTTATTTATATTTACATACTTTAAATATAAAATGAAATAAAAAAAACCAAAGACATTTTTAAATCCAAATAATGAAAAAAAATGAAAACACGACTTTCAAGCGATAAATTCACATATAATAATGTATCTTCCAAAGCAGTAGTACTAAGCCTTATAAATATTCAGTTTCGGCAATCCCTGCGATCGACCGAGGGCAAAAGGAGCTTTTTCTAATACAAGAGTCTACTACAGCCAAATCTACATTACATCACTGTCATGTAATGTCACTCTCGTTGCCTAAAGTAAAAGCCAAAAAAGATAGGACATTGAATAAATTTAATTAGAGACATATTTTACGAGTGCCAACCCTGCTCAACCCTGACTGCGCATATATTAAATCGCTACTTCACTTTCATGCCCTTATATATTCCTTAATTGTATCTAAATGCATAACCAAAAGGATCATCGATTATTATAAATTTATATTATTATCATGCTTATCATTATTACAAAGCCGTCGTGGCGCAGAGGCACAAGGGTGTGACTGTAACGCGACGGTTGTGGATTTAATCGCTACTCGAGGAAATGAATTATTATTTGTTAATAATATAATTTCGTTGCTCTAGCAACAAAGCAAAAGCTCGGTGATGAGTTTTGGCCACCCAATAATAAGAAACTAAAAATTCGGCAGAAAATGGGAAACAGAGTGTCTTACACTAGGTTCCCTCTGTCTACCCTGCTGCATGCAGGGTACAGCGTGAAGCTGATTTAATTTAAATTTTAAACCATTGTTATATTTATTATTACTTAATATCCAGTATGGCTTGAAATAGAGAATATACATTTTTTTACTTTCAAAATGATACCAGCCTGCAACGCGTGAGGCGTAACCAATTTACCGATACGACTCGGTAAGCAAGCAAATATTATGTTGCGAACGTTTATAGGAACGCTGCCAAATTCTATCAAAGTAATTGTTCCATAGGGAAACATTTTAAAATATAATAGTTATTATCTAAATTTTTAGAAGCGCAGAAGCACAAGCGCGTGTCTGTAAACGAAACAGGTTGTGAGCTTGATACCCCACTCGAGGAAATAAATACTAGTTTAAATGTATACTTTCATTTGGCAACGCACGACGTTGAGTTCCGCTACTCAAAATGCAATTGTTCCAGAGTTCGGCGGTAAGTAAGAAGCGGAGTGTCTTAACACGAGGCTCCCTCTCCCTACTTCGCTACTTGCGGGATACAGCGTAAAATAAAAAAAAATAAAATCAAATCAGCTTCACGCAGTAATCTCCATGTAATTAATATGTATTTAAAAAACAAGTAGATTTTTATATATTGAACAAAACAAACATTTAAAAATAGGAAAATATCGTCATCAAATTCTTATATATACTTTTTAAAGATGTACATAAAATTCTAAAACAACATTATAGAATGAGCGAAACTAAAGACGAATCAAAATTAACTATAGATATACATACAGTGTATAGTGAAGCAAGGTCAATAAAACGAAATGTATCTGAGAAACCTTGGGGTGAGACAGGCTCGGGATGTTAAGGTAGGGGTGCCGGGTCACCGACCTCACTTTTAAGCTGTGCTCTCTGTATGAAATATTAAAATGTCTGGATGTATACTCACAAAACATAATTGTATGTTTACAATCTGTATCAAAAATCTTATTTTTTTAGTAAAAATAATATTAATAATAATATGCACTAAGTAAAATTTGCGTCTGTAAGTTTAATTTATTCTTTACAATATACATATTAGTGTGGATATTATAATAATACGTTAAAAACTTCTCTTTGTGTTAACAGTAAGTGCATTGGCCGTACTCTTCCGCGTCATGTCGTCTGTAGTCTAGACTTTAGACACCCTAATCCAAGTTTACCTTCGGTCGTATTAATTTTCATTTAACAGCTACCCACATAATAAAAGACCAATTTATATACGGAGAATTTTAGCTTATGGTGAGAGCGGAGAAAGTAGTGTTTTATATTGAAATAAATTTTGGACATTAGCAAGGGAAGGCAGAGTCGTTCGCAAGATAAACAAATTCTGTTAAGAATAAATTACCTTCATCTTAACTTGATGTTTTCCTATGTTTAATCGTCCAAAGTTCCTTATTACAGTGTAACCTGTGTCACAGTTAGTTAGATCGACATTTTACTATAGTTTTAACAAGAGGTTTGCATTTATTGATCAAATGACTAAAATATCGAGACCAGTCATGGCGCAGGGGAAGCGTGCGGCTGTAAACGCGACAAATTATGGGTTCGATTCCCACTCGAGAAAATAAAATATTAAATAATTTCAATTTTCGCTCTGATTTAGAGGTAAAGCATGTCGTTGCGTTCACCATCTCAACACGCAATGCCTGCAAAATTCAGCGGAAAGTGGAGATCTGAGTGTTTTAACAGTAGCTTCCCTCTGCCTACAGTAGGTACGCGGGATACAACGTGAAGCTGATTTTTTATATGACTAAAGTGCACCTATTCCATACAACAGATACATTTCGCTCTAACCACAATACCTATATAGGAAATTTTGTGAAATTGAATTGGGATCACAGTCAAATGCAATACCGCGTTCAGAAAACTCCAGCTATTCACTTTGAATCACATGCTCAACAAAACCCATATGTGCTTCTATTTAAATAATCTTATTTGCTATTCTAACGTCACAAACTCTTTGTGACATATAATAGTAAAATAGCTTTTAAAATATCGAAATAGAATTTGTTTACATAAAAAAAATATTTCATAGGAATCCATATGCCGTAAAAGTGAAGGTATAATTTTAACAGCGGCGTGGCGTGTTCGCGATCTCGAAAAGAGGGTTGCACTTTAAATGCCCACATTCATTCGAATCCAGTGGCAGCTGCATTTCTATACAAAATGATGCTCTTCCGCCAACATTTGCGGTACCTATATATATGTATGGATTACGCGCATAAAGGAATCCCAGTATTTTGTCCTTAAAAGTATTTTTTCTTAATAACAACACCTCATTCGATATAGGTACTTTATGGTTACTCGAAGTTGTAAATATAGACAGACTAAATAATATTATCAAACGGTTTATAGAAAATATCTACTTTTAATTTACTTCCTAATATTTATCAGCTTCACGCGGTATCCCGCACACAGCAGGGTAGGCAGAGGGAACCTAGTGTTAAGTCCGTTCCCCACTTTCTGCCAAATTGGAGGCATTGCGTATTGAGTGGCAGTACTCAACGCCGCGTTTAACCTCGACACCAGAGCAAAGAAATGGAAATATAAATTTAAGTAAATATTTCATCCCTCGAGTGGGGTTCGAATCCACAACCAGTCGGTTTTACAGTCACACCTCATGCCGCTGCGCCACGACTGGCCTTCCTAATAGACTAGACATTATATAAATATATATAACATTTATATGCTTATCGTAATAGGTACATATAAAAATCTGTAATTATCGTTAAAAAATCCATAAGTTCCTAACATATCGAGATAAGAATCTTTTCACAGTTTAGTATCTTAGTGAGAAACTTTTGTTATTTTTCTTAAATGCTGCTCCTTCAAGAGGCAGTTCTAAAAGCAACCGCTTGTAAGCGTCAAAAGCTTAAAGAAGTCCCTCACATTCCATTTCAGCGACAAAAATGAAGGCTTTCACGCTCAAAATGAGATCCTTAAAGTAGCACATGTAGCGTTAGTCTAGGGAAAAGATCTGACTTTTCACTGCACAAGAAAGAATTAAACATTCTTTAAGAATAATGAGTCAGTGAGTGAGGCCAGTCGTGGCGCAGCGGCACGAAGTGTGACTGTAAAACCGACAGGTTGTGGGTTCGATCCCCATTCGAGGAGATGAAAGATTTACTAAAATTTATATTTCCATTTCTTCGCTCTGGTGTCGAGGCAAAGCGCGGAGTTGAGTTCTGCCACTTAACACGCAATGCCTCCAGAATTCGGCAGAAAGTGGAAAACGGAGTGTCTTGGCACTAGGTTCCCTCTGCGTACCCTGCTGTATGCTATCCCGCATACAGTAGCGTGAAACTGATTTGATTTTTAAAATAACGAGATGATAAGTCATCGATGACAAGAAGATTAGCTTCACGCTGTATCCCACACACAATAGAGTAGACAGAAGGACTCTAGTGTTCTCTCTACACTCTATTCCAGAAAGAAGCCATTTATTTAGTAAAAAATAATCTCAAATTAACAACAGTTCAAATGTTCAAATAAGTTAAAACTAAATGCCAGAATTTCCAAATAATTTGCCACGACATTGAGATCTTGTATGGATGTCAACTTCGTCAACGATAATAATAAATGAAGGAGCAAAGTTTAAGTGAATCCACGGGCGTTATTACTCTTGTTTTGTTAAACGAAGCCACCTTAAACACTCAGCTATTTGCTGATTACGATGTCAAAGAGGTCTCGTCAAAATGGATGGAGTGATTTTGCTTATAGCGCTGTTTCAGGCCCCGTTGGAAGATTGCCAGTTATAAATGGTATAACAATAATTAAATGTATAGATTGTATAGAAACATGTATTTTATATAAAAAAAAATAACACAATATTTTTGTTTAATCTTTATGCAATTCTCGCATTGAGCAGGTAAGACTAAATGGCAGGATAGTCAAAGTTTTAAGAATTGGGAACCTAGTGTTAAGACACTCGGTTTTGATAAAGAGGTTTCCTTTACCCACATTCCGCCGAATGCTGGAAGCATTGCATTAACACCGCGCCTTGCCTCGAAACCAGAACGAAGAATTAAAAATATTTAATATTTAATTTCTTCGAGTTGAAATCGAACCCACAACTTGTCGTGTTTACAGTCACACGCTTGTTTTTCTTGCACCACCACTAACCTCATAATTAATACTACTATTAACTATAAAATTTAATCCCTGTGCAAATCGCTAGAAGTACATTTAAGATTTTCTTTTGCTATTTTTGTATAATTGCTTTATATCCACAGCTGATGCGCAAAGGGCACCCTCGCCCTGCCTACAAGGCTTACCTTTTAGTATAATCTATATATAACTATCCTTATACCGTCGTCGGTCGCTGCGTATCACTCAATTCCAATTACGACGTCGACCTTTATGTCAAATGTCAGTAAGTTCGATTCTATTAGCTTTAACAATATGTTATTCTTATCACAGTACAAGTAGCTCAGATTTTTATATTTTCTTATATGGTTTGTACTGGTTCTAAGCAACCTATTTTTTTGCTTTATATCAAAATTATATGCGCGGCGTTGAGTTTCGCTACTCAAGACGCAATGAACACGAGTATCTAAATGGGAACGAAATGTCTTAACACTAAGCTTCCCTAACCCTAGACTAGCCTGCCCTATTATAGATGTAAAAAAAACATATTTTATGAACATTTATATTAAGTGAAAATTGGTGATAGAATAAAATCAAAAATAAAAATCAAATTCATAATTTTCAAGAAACACACAAGATCTCGCGTAGTGATCGTTACACGTCTGGAGATCCCTACATGTATGACCTAGCTACGTGCGCTCCAGATTCTACAATGAAATGCAGCTCATATAACACAAAGTAAAAAAGCAAAGAAAAACAAAGAAAACATTACGAAAAGAGACTTAAAAGGGAAAAAGTAAACCGCAATTAAACCATCTATAATGCATATAAGGGATGCTTAATTAGGAAAAAAACATTCAATCTTCATACAATTTCTCCTGTTCACATTAAGACGTACTGTTTTACTTTCACCCTATATTAAATGCAATATATCATAACGATAAAAACCGGACTTATCAGAAAACATATTAATGATCATATTTATAAACCTCTTAAACTGAAATCAATTCAGCTTCACGCTGTATCCCACACACACCGGGGTAAGCAGAGGGAACCTAGTGTTAAGATACTCCATTCCCCACTTTCTGCCGAGTTGAGCCACCGCTGAGGCGGAACTCAACGCCGGGCTTTGCCTCGACACCAGAGAGACAGCGCCACGACTGGCCTCTATGTATGAATATACATGTCTATCTAAGAATGAAAATGGCAACTCAAGATCGGTCTCAGACTTGTGTTACTGTGGGCGTAATAATAGTGCAAAATACTATACCGATACAACTGTATAACGCTGTTATATACTTCACAAACCATATGTAAAGTATTCACATTATAGTAACTGTAATTTTTTTTTATTTAATCTACATAAGAAGATCTCAGAAGAGACTCATTCACAAACACGCATAAAACAACAATTATTTAAATAACTAAACATATATGCACAGGAAATAAAGGTGAAAGTTATATTTCCGGATATTAAAATATTGTAGATATAGGAAAAAAATAAAAATTCCACTGTAAATGTGCACGGAAGGCTGGCAGTTTATATAACATGTACACTGTCTTTGGGGTGTAACGTCGCATGTCTATTTATACGATATGGATTGGAATCAGTCGATAATATTATGATTGTCAGTCATGATATGTTTACTACCTACGTATCGAAATCATATATTCAAAGCATCAGTAGGCAGAGGGAACATAGTGTTAAGACACTCCGTTATCTTCTTTCCGGCGAATTTTTCGAGACATTGCATGTTGGGTGGTGGAAGTCAATGCCGATCTTTTGCCTTGGTGCCGTATGAAAATATTAATAAATAATAATTAATTCCCTCGAGTGGGGATCGAACCCACAACCGTCGCGTTACAGGCACACTCTTGTTCTCCTGCGCCACGACGACCTCAAAATATGTGACACGTTGACTTTTGATTTATATGTATTGTGACAATACTTCATAAAGATATAATAAAACTTTCATAAAATCTCCTACATTTTTCAAATATATATTTTTATAGAGCAATCGCTATGTTTTTAATAATGCGCAATAGATTATTTTCAAGGTTTCAAAGTATTTTACACTTACGTCATATATGGTAATGTCTAATAACTGAGTTGAGAACGAGGTCATTAAACGTGTTGATACATATTGTTCACTCTAAATTGGTGATGTTTACTTTTATCAAAAATGTTGGTCTCTTATAAAAGAGATTAAATAAAATAAATCAACTTCACGCTGTATCCTGCACACTGCAGGGTAGGCAGAGGGAACCTAGAGTGATAAGACACTTCTTTCCCACTTTCTGCCGAATTCTGGAGGCATTGCGTGATGGGCTTATCCTCGACACCAGAACGAAGAAATGGAAATATAAATTTAAGTAAATATTTAATCTCCTCGAGTGGGGATCGAATCCACAACCAGTCGGTTTTACAATCACACCATGTGCCCCTCCCTGCGCCACGGCTGGCCTCAACTTCTGACTTTACTTAAATTTATAAGAGATTAATATTTTAATAATATATTCTCCAGGTTGAAGTGGTAGGCATGTTTTATAAAAAGACTTCCCTGTTGTACCTACAATCACATACATTATTAAGTAAAAGTAGGAAAAGAGGAACGTGGAGACTAGACTTTTAAGTAAAACAGGAATTAAAAAATATCAGAATATATATTTTTTTACTTAAAATAATATTAAGATAAAATAAAAACTAATAATAATCACAAATTCTGACAAAAATTTTCACCCGCCCATTCAACAAAGCACCAAGTATTTGATAAAAAAATTTTCAGGTCGAGTGGTCGTAATATCCAAAAAATGTCAAGGTACAACGAATAAATAAAATGCCAAAGTGAGAACTAATTTGCTGTCAAAAGGTTCAAAGTAGTTGTTTGCTATAAAAGATTGAGTCACCGAGCGTAATTTTATGTAAAATATGTTTTTTTTAAATTAGCTTCACGCTGTATCCCGCACACAGCAGGGTAGGCATAGAAAACATACTGTTAAGACATTCCGTTCCCCACTTTCTGCCGAATTATGAAGGCATTGCGAGTTGAGTGGCAGAATTCAACGCCGCGCTTTGTCTCGACACCAGAGCGAAGAAATGGAAATATAAATGTAGGTAAATATTTCATATCCTCGAGTGGGATCGAACCCACAACCAGTCGGTACAGTAACACTTTGTGACCTTGCGCCACGACTGGCCTCTTCTCTTAGTACATTATATTTCAAATTGGTGTGAACGTTAATATGAGTACATCGATCTAGTTAGCTAAATCGGAAGCTACTTTTTAAAAATAATATAGATTATACATCAAATTTTTAGTTATCTATTTTATCTGAATAGTCAGATGAAATAAATATCTGAAAATTCTCCACTTCATGATAAACTGTTAAGATGTGAACATTACAAAAAAATATGTATTTATAACCATCCAATTAAAAATATAAATATTTGTGTAAATATAGAAATAATAAGACACTTATTGGCGAATGTTAAAATAAACACGGCAGAGTAAATAACAAATCTTCGCTATTCATATTAAAATTAAATAAAATATGTCAAATTATATTTTTTTTTATCACCACTAAAATAATAAATTTTAGTGGTATTATTTCTTATTATTTTTCGTTTAAACTTGAATTTATTTCTTGTCTAATGATAATTTTAATTTAAGCGTTATCAAATTTATGAAAATTAACATAATTTTCATAAAACATTTTCAAAGAATGGTTTCTATTAAAAAAAAAGTAGCCGAACACGTATGTACGTAAAAGTGTATACTACAAAAAGCATTTACTAACACCTGCGAAGTGTATGCAACATTTTCAAAAGGAAAAAATAATATTTATTAATTTTCAACGTTGAAGCAAATACCAAGATATAATAGACGATATTTCGTGACAGCTTCCTCTATTACCCTTATCAATTACAATTATCTTCAGAATTGTTTAGAAAAACATCGATTGATCCATTTTATTATTTAAAAATAACAACATCTGACGCCACTTGAAAGTGATAAAATAAGCATATTAAAAATCAGGTTCACGCTGTATCCCGCACACAGCAGGGTAGGCAGAGGTAACTTAGTGTTAAGACTCTCCGTTCCCCACTTCCTGCCGCATTCTGGAGGCATTACTGTGTGCGGGATACAGCGTGAAGCTGATTTGATATTTTTTTTAGAATGCCCGTTCGAAGTGAAAGAAATTACTGGACTTATATTCCAGTTCTGATTCAATTAAGAAATATAAATCTTATGTTCACGCTTCGCTACTCGCTACGCAAACATAAATCCTAGTGACATCGTCTTTAAACGGTTTTAATATCTCATTTCAGGAGCAACGGAAAGTTGCCTCCCTATACTTCCAACGAGAGTCACTTTAATGAAAAGTAACATTTCATTTTATACGGAACGGAACGCATTCCCTCTTTATCACGGTAAAAGGTCCTTGATGCGGTAGAGTAGAATAAGTTGGCGGTGTCCCAGGCTTTGCGTTGTGATCGTGATATAGGTCAGGCGCGCTATCCCCATTTTACGACGCGATGTCAACTTCTATGCTGAGAGCGAACGCGACTATCTCTTCTCTTTATAAAGCAAACGATAAATTTTATATATTAAAGCAAGTAGTTTAAGATTTGCTATTGATTTATTTTTTAAATCGAAAAGGCCGATCGCAGCGGCGCAAAGTGTGACTGTAAAACCGACTGGTTGTGAGTTCGATACCCACTCGAGGAGATAAAATATTTACTTAAATTATATTTCCATTTCTTCGCTCTGGTGTCGAGGTAAAAGGCGGTGTTGAGTTCTGCCACTCAACACGCAATGCCTCCAGAATCCGGCAGAAAGTGGGGAATGGAGTGTCTTAACAGTAGGTTCCCTCTGCCTACCCTGCTGTGTGCGGGATACAGCGTGAAGCTGATTTTGATTTTAAATACGACGTCTTAAGCGTATCATAGAAATTACTTTCATAGTTAAATGTTAACTAAAACTAAAACGATTCTATGATGGAACAGAGCCAAAACGAACTAAATATATAGTTCTTAACAGCTAAAAGAGTATTTAGCGTTGTGTCAGTAAACGAGGTCACAATATCACTGCATTACGTTATTATAACACGAGTTTGTATAGCAGCGTGGATGCTAAAAAATAATGAATTAAAGACAGCTGCCGCGCCAAGGGAGGCCAGGTGCGACGTTCTGTATAACATACTTTCACTGTTGGTTCGTAACAATAATAATAATAATAGATTACAACTTATATTTAATACTATTATAAAAGCAAAGTTGTTTATTTTTATTTTTATAATAATACTAGCGACCCAAACGCGGCTTCGCCTGCTTTAAGTTTAACTTATTGTTGCATTATAGCCGAATTATAAAGAATCTTTACATAAATTGTAATCTATGCCTAAATCTGTTGTATAAGCTATATTATTGTAAAGTATCATCTACATCTGTTCAGTAGTTTTTTTTAAGAAAGCGAAACAAACATCCATCTGCACAAATTTTCACATTTATAAAATTAAATCAGCGTCACGCTGTATCCCGCATACAGTAAGGTAGGCAGAGGGAACCTAGTGTTAAGACACTCCGTTCCCCAATTTCTGCCGCATTCTGGAGGCATTGCGTTTTAAGGGGCAAGACTCAACGCCGCGCTTTGCTTTAACACCAGAGCGAAGAAATGGAAATATAAATTTAAGTAAATATTTCATCTCCTCGAGTGGGGATCGAACCCACAACCTGTCGGTTTTACAGTCACACCTTGTGCCACTGCGCCACGATTGGCCTCATTTATAATATTAGTAGGACATTAAAATTTCCATACGTTTAATATCGGTACATAACATTGAAAGCCAGCGCCGCCTGTTATACGGACACAGTAATATGTGACTAACCTAAATAGCTCTGCGGTAAATAGAATTTCTGCCGTGCATGCACCGTATATATAGCATAGCACTTATAGTAGGTATAGTCGATAATACGTCTGACAACGTATCTATATATGTCAAAACAAAATCAGCTTCACGTTGTATCCCGCACATAGGAGGGTAGGCAAAGGGAACCTAATGTCAAGACACTTCGTTCTCCGTCCGAAGAGTAAGAGGCAAGTCGTGGCGCAGAAGCACAAGTACGTGACTGTAAACGCGACTAGTTATGGGTTTGATCGCCACTCTAGAAAATGAAATAATTTTAAATTTGTATTTTCATTCTATCGAGGCCAAGCACGGCTTTAAGTTCCGTCCGACCCAACACGCAATTCCTCCAGAATTCGATCAAAAATGTGAAACTATATGAAAATAACTTTAATTATTATTATTTTTAGGTCTTTAATCAAAAAAAAAAATATGAAACGGGCAGGCACAGGCGACGCCGCCCGACGCGCTCGTTAGCCATCCGATACAATAAGTGCTCTCGCATCAGCATCAGCTATGAATGCACCGATCTCATTACGCTGACTGAATGACGAAAGGCCCACGTCTACCAACAAAATACGCTGAGTAAATGGGACACGGGACAATGGTCCCTATTGTTGAAACAATACAATACTTTATTCCACATAATTATATTATATTATCAACGTATCGGTAACACAAGGTCGGGTCGGGTCTGTGATGAATGTAATAAAGACACGTGGCCCAGTTTTTATGTTAGGTAAGTAATAAATATGTATATATGTGATGGCGATAAATCATTATTTATATTTTTTTTGGAAGCATATTTACCATTTATGTAAGAACAGTTACCTACTGTTTTTTTTTTCATTTTGATATATGGTAAAAGACACCTTTGTACAACACTACGAATGTTATATTTTTTCTTTTTTTTTCAGCTTCACTGTGTATCCACTGTGTATTCATTTGCAGGATGGACATAGCGAGATTAGTGTAAATTTTTTATTTAGTCACTTTTCCCACCGTTCCCCACGTATCGAACTCACAACCTGTCGCGTTTACAGTGCCGCTACGCCACGACCGGCCTCACTATGAATGTTGATATAAATAAATGATAATTCATTTATGAAATTCTTTGAAACACCTGCCTTACCATATTTAAAATAAATCTATAAAGAAATCGCTATGCCAACTAAATATCGAATGGCAGTCTCTAGTCGATCCACGTAGCGCACGAGCGGAAGTAAACCGATTGCGGAGGTGACGTCACTGCCCCGCCCGCGACCTTCCCCCGGCGGATATTAATCATCCAGTGTCAATGGTACAGACCCAACAGGGCGACAGGGGTGTTTCGAATGTCATGCGGGTGTCTAGACACGTGACACAAGGTGTGGGAGTAAGCTCATGTAGATCGAATTTAAAAATATTACCTTCATGTGAGAAGACGACGATAAAACTACCGAAGTTCGGTGATACTTTGTATAGAATAAATTATATTATTACTTATTATTATTTAACGATAATTTCATTAATTTCTATATATAAAGTTCATATAAACAAAGGTACACATTTATGAGTTTTCTTTATTGCCTACAAGAAAGGCTACATGGAAAGGCTATATAACGCTATGACCACGAAACTACACGATCTCAAGCTACGTCGAAGTTCTCATACAATTGTTACTTACACTAAAATTAATGATTATAAAATCAAATGGAAATCACCGTTCATACATGAACCCGTGTAACCCCTAATTTCTTTATGTATTAATTAGTAACAAAAAAAATTAATATAAGTTCACAGGTTCAAAATATCGATACAAAAAGTATTATCGAGGGGAATATGAAGGTTCCCCCGTTAAAAACTAATCTAGCGAGAGGTGTTCGCAGTATGCTGACTAATTGCTCATACGAGCCAGCCTCGATATTAGCGCTGTCGGCGCTGAACGATTTCCCCATAGGATAGCTATTTCAATGAAATTATACCTCATTCACATTCACAAATGCACCGCGCTATCCACAAAGAATTCTTAATTAAGACTGTGTAAACATGGTTGCTCACTTAGGAAATTTCCTACCTGCTGAACTACTTATTTGTCTTTAGGTATCTCAGCTTCACGCTGTATCCCGCAAACAGCAGGGTAGGCAGAGGGAACTTAGTGTTAAAACAATCTGTAGCCTATTTCATTTCCTCGAGTTTTCTCGCGGGATCGAATCCTCAACCAGTCGCATTTACAGTATGCCTCTTCAGTATCGAGTGGGGATCGAACTCACAACCAGTCGCGTTTACAGTCACACACTTATGCCCCTGCGCCAAGACTGGCCTCCTATTTAGGAACCTCTATAGGTTAATCACTTTTTAATTGAGACGCAAAATAAAATTTTAAAACCTGAAATAATCCAAGGAGGTATATAGTAAAATATACATTACTGTCTGACTGTATCATTAATATATTATGAATATTTACAGACTAGTATTTGCATATGTAAAGAAATAAAGACCTAACCAAATGCGGCTGCAACCAAATGTAGACACGAGTACTGCACTTATCGCCCAGTGCACTAAATCTTGATTGTGGTCTAAGAGCAATTTATAATATATGAAATAATAAAATAAAAATAAAATAAATCAGCTTCACACTGTATTCCACACACAGCAGGGGGAACCTAATGTTAAGACATATCGTTCCCCACTTTCCGCCGAGTTCTGGAGGCATTGCGTGTTGAGTGGCGGAATCCAACGCCGCGCTTTGCCTCGACACCAGAGGGAAGAAATGAAAATATAAATGTAAGTAAATATGTTATCTCCTCGAGTGGGGATCGAACCCCCGCAACCAGTCGATTTTACAGTCACACTCTGTGCCCCTGCGCCACGACTGGCCTCTATATGAAATTATATTATTTCAAAATGTAATATGAATAACAGTTTATTTAAAGAATTGCAAAGAAACAAAATAGTTTTTAGCTAGTTTTAAGCATAATATTAAATTATTTTCACTCAGTTAATTACATTATAAATGCTCATCAAGTATCAAAATTTATGATGCGTTACAAAAAAAATTTCATAATTTCTTCTGTTACATACTTATATATACTTATTTGAACCCGCGCCTCTGGGGGCGAGCAGTTTTTGGCAATTATTGAACACCGATTCCCACGTTCCCACTCTAAGAATTTTTTTTTTTTTTTGTTCTGGTAACGAGGCAAAGCGCGGCGTTGAATCCCGCCACTCAACAAGCAATGCCTTCAGAAATCGGCGGAAAGTGGGAATCAGAAATGTTTTAATGGGAACGGAGTGTCTTAACACTAGACCCAAGGCCCTTTCTGGACTTATTTATTTTAGATTCTTACGATAGCCTTATTAAATCAACCAGGTACATATAAAATCAATCAGGAATTACAAAAAGATACACATGTTTTTATACAATTATACATATCTCTAAACTTATGCTTTATTTATTAACCAATAAAATATTAATAAATAGTTTTACAACACTAACTAAACTAAAACACAGAAGACAGAACAAACAATACGAAATACTATGTAAACTAAAAAAAAAAGACCTTCAAAATTGCGACGTAATACTTGAGGACAGACACGAACGAGAATAGATGAGTCACAACTCACAATATCGATGATCCACGTGACTGCAAAGTGAAGATCGATACTAATACAGATAGATTTTTATCGCGTTTAAAGAACACGTAGTCTTAGAAACTACTTATAAAAAAAATCTAATCAGCTTCACGCTGTATCCCGCACACATTAGGGTAGGCAGAGGGAACCTGGTGTTAAAGACACTCCGTTCCCCACTT
This sequence comes from Heliconius erato x Heliconius himera, assembly GCA_013421005.1. Taxonomy (NCBI): domain Eukaryota; kingdom Metazoa; phylum Arthropoda; class Insecta; order Lepidoptera; family Nymphalidae; genus Heliconius; species Heliconius erato x Heliconius himera. The sequence continues at coordinate 43,039 of JAATLQ010025515.1, forward strand.
TCCGCCGAATTTTTCGCCAGGTGCCAGAGTGAGGAAATAAATAATAATTTTGCTGTTCCAGTCGTGGCGCAGGGACACAAAATGTGACTGTGAAATCAACTGGGCATGGATTCGATCCTCACTCGAGGAAATGAAATATTTATTTACATTTATATTTTGCAAAGCGCAGCGTTGAGTTCCACCACTCAAGACACAATGCCTCCAAAACTCAGCGGAAAGTGGGGAATGGCGTCTCTTAACACTAGGTTCCCTCTGCCTACCCTGCTGTGTGCAGGATACAACGTGAAGCTGATTTATTTGATTTTGTTATAAATTGCCACCTTAAAATGTTTCATATAAAATTATTCTTAAAATAATTCCACAAGAATTATTTAACAATAAAAATAGCCATGTTTATGTTAAAACGCCTTTCCCAACGATACTATATAAGATTGTATAATATTTTTATATATGAGAATAATTAATTAAAAACAAGTTTTTTTAATGTAGTTTAATAAAAAAACGCCTGTTTATGAGCGTGTGTTAGATTGTGTGATGGGTGTGGGTTCGATTTATACTCGGAGCAATCTTCATGTTAAAAAATAATTTGGTTTGTCCGTTCGTTCGGTTAATCGCCTTGTAATATCTGGTTTAATATAATGGCCTTACATGAAACCAGATGAAATAGAGCAAGCATCTTATGCAAAAAAATCATTTACTTGCCTAGTGGGGCTAGATGATAATAGCAGTTATGTATGACTAAATTCCTTTTATCTATCCTTGCTTCTGATAAGGGAGAGACGTGTATGAAGAAAATACATACTATGGATAAAAAACCCAGGATAAACCGATATATATGTACCACAGATAAACGATCGATAGAAGATAAATAATCGATAAACGATAACCCAGAAAAATAATTTTAAAAACTTTGAATAAAAAGTAACAAATACCTACGGTATTTTTTCATCCACGTATTCTTATTTCACTAATAGTATTGCAGCTGACTCTCTGTTCGACACATCCTCTGGGAATGTGAAACGCGACAAAATCATGCTTTTTGCATGTCAAAGGTTACATCAATACTTTATATTTGTAGGTCAAGATAAAACACGAAAGCATTGGAAAGTGAAGTGAAAAATATGAATGCATTGATTATTTTTACCTACAAAATTAATTAAATTTTATTTTTTACCTATATAACTTATAAAAACACTATAATTTACGTAACGGCAAAAACAACGTTCACTTGTCACTTTATTCACCATAAAATAAATTAAAAAAAAACTGCTTCACGCTTTATCCCGCACACAGCAGAATCGGCAGAGAGAACCTAGTGTTAAGACACTCCGTTCCCCACTTTCTGTCGAATTCTGGAGGCATTGCGTGTTAAGTGGCAGAACTCAACGCAAATAAATAAGATAATAATAATAATGTTTTATAATAAAATATTTGTTTATTTCAATAATAATTCAGTTTCAAAATGGCACTTGTAAAAAAATTGTAATACGTCATCTACTTTATGCTCTTATGATAGCGCCATATGTGAGACGTAATAAGTAGAGATATTCTTAAAATTCAATATTTAAAAAATGCAGAAAACATCTTCTGTTATTACATCGTTACCATTTGCCTTAACCTATTCTTCTAATCTCTAATTAAAAATAATAAAATAGAATTGTAAACAGACAAAAATTCATAAACTTATTATTTTCTAAATTATAATTAAGATATCTAAGCAGAGATCTTAAGAGTTACGCGATATGATATAAAATCAATACAGAATCGTGCAAACAGTGTTAGGAGGGCGATAAGCCCGCTCCGAGATCTCGAGCTCTACACCTGACCTTGCTCTTGAGGACTGGTTTCCGCGCCCACAGCGGCCTCCACTCCATATCTAATACATTTCGTATCAACACCGCATTTTTGTATCGCACAATAAACATAAAACGAAAACATATGACTCATTCAAGAACGTATTTATTTCATTGACCAATTCGTAGTGTGTTATTTTGTAATTGAGCGCTGTCTAGCGATCTTATCACGAATATATGTGGAATCAATGTTTCTTCATATAAATATTTTTCGCAATATTTTCGGATATGCTAATATCTAACTAACAAAGAAAGAAAAAGACGGGGAATTCATTTCTTGGCTTCACGCTATATTCTGCGCACACCAGGGTAGGGAGGGGGAGCCGGGGAACCTAGTGTTAAGACACACCATTCCCCATTAAGACATTACCGTTGCCCACTTTCAGCCGAATTCTTTCGCCGCGCTATACCACGTTTCCAGTGCATGTAAATTAAAATATTAAATATTTCATTCCTCCTAGTAGGAAACGAACCCACAACCGCCGCGTATACAATCGCACGCCCCTGCGCCACGACGTCCTCGATAAAACATTGCACAACAATAATCATTTAGCAAAAAACCACGATACCATAAGAATCACACACAGCACAGGCAACACACGGGAACCAGCTACAAGAACACAGGAGCATCGAACATACTACCACCCGTATTTGAAATAACAATCATTTTGCAACAGTATTCATACATCTTGTGTTACAAAAGCCTTAGCTTTTAGCATCGATTAACGCGTGACCGAATTAAATTTTTTTACCGTTTTTTTACAATAAAATTATGAAATCCTAGAGTGAATTCCGTATACGGATAGTGCAACCGCAATTCGCATGTCGCGTACTAGATTTTGTTCCACGAACTAAATTTCCTGTTTTCTTATAGCATTTGTTAACACAATGGCTATAATGTTCAACCTTCGTGGAAAATATTAATGGATTTTTATCAGCATAAAGCATATTTTCTTTTGATATTATTTTATTTTCATTTTATAATATTTATCCTCATAGTAATTATGGTAACAATGCTTTGTTGTGGGGCTTCTTACTTCTATGAAATATGTCACATTTATATAAGAGCATCGCTACAAAATTATTGTCTACAAGTGCTATATACCTAAAACATATTTTTTATCGCTACTTCTTTTAAATGACATAGATACTTTAAAAAATGTGGTTTTGAATTTTTTTTGATTGTTTGAGAAAAATATATGTAATAACGTCACACTTTTGCAATATCATTCGGCACACCATCTCAAGTTTTAATAACCGCTATATGAAAAAGCAAAGTAATCAATAGTAGTCGATAAACATTTTATATGCCCACTTAATTTATTCCTATATATTACCTATATAATTCAATAAAAATAAATAAATTGTAATTATTGGGTGTGACTGTAACGCGACGATTTTGGGTTCGATCCCCACCCGAGGAAATGAAATATTTATTTAAATTTATATTTCCATTTCTTCGCTCTGGTGTCAAGGCAAAGCGCGGCGTTGAGTTCCAAAATTCGTCGGAATGTAGGGAATAGAGTGTCTTAACACTAGGTTCCCTCTGCCTACCCTAGTGTGTGCGGGATACAGCGTGAAGCTGATTTAAATTTTTACATATACAACCTTATTTTGATATTTACCTGCCACTTAAATATCTTTCTGTTTATTTTTTTATGAAAAAAATTTGAAACGAATTACTCATACGTAAGTTTACTAGCCCATAAGAATAAAAATAAAATATTTAGATTTTAGAATATCAAATCAAACTGCAAACAAATCACAGAATACTATTTACATAGTATCACCGATTACTATAGCCTAGTCAATACAGGGTCAATAACGAGAGCTAGTACCGACAAACAATAAATGGATGTCATGTCACGACCGCCAAGGCCCGCCGAGTGCTGCAGGTGTTACGGTGGAAACAAGGGTGCCAGCACTATTTGAATAAAATGTTTAATATAACTTTATACTATTTATAACATTTTTAAAATGTTAATCCACACTTAGGAAAGAAAAATACTTTTTTATTATCGGGACTATAAGCGGGACTCAAACCCGCGCCTCCTGGAAACCGACCAGGGTCCTGGACCAAGGACCTGGTCGGTTTCCAGGAGGCGCGGGTTTGTGTCCCGCTACGTTAAAATTTTTATACGTTCTCTAAATAAGTAACTTTATATTATTTAGCATTTATTTTTTATGTGAAATTACAGGTTTATAAATAATTATAAGAATTTGCAAGTTACTTTTTAGTTACACTATACACGATTCATATGAGTTAGAAAAGCGTTGTTAGACTAAACTTTAAAGATTGGTACAGGAAAAAGTACGTAATCTAGGTATCACATGTTTCTGCATCAAAACAAAAACAACATGACGACGTCAACTGCGCAGTTGAATTATTGGAATGTAAAACAGCATTTAATGTGCGATGGATATCATAAATAATTAATTAATACTGGCGACCGAAACGCGGCTTCGCCCGCTTAAGCTTCTTGTATACTATAGCAAAATTATACAAAATCTTTACATAAAATGAAGTCTATGTGTTATTCTGACGTATAAGCAGAGTTTGAAAAAGTGATATAAATATCCATTCTCACAAACTTTTACATTTATTATATTATATAGTAGAATATCTTATCCATCCTCCCGAATTTTTTCATTTATGTCGGTTATTATTATATTAAATCTATAACAAACATATCATATTTTTCACAGTAATAAACTAATATCAGCTGCTCCTAATCTTGCCTAGAATTTATTAAAAGCGATATGGATCACGTGTCCTACATACGACAATGGGTTTGATTAATTCGAAAACTTAATTTATAAAAAAAATGATTCAGGACCTCCACCGTGACAAGAGAGCAAAGTAGATACGCTGTGACTCGTCAGTGATGTCTCCAGAATCCGAGAGAAAGTTGAGAACGGAGTGTCTTAACACTAGGTTCCCTCTGCCTACCTTGCTGTGTGCGGGATACAGCGTAAAGCTGATTTGATTCTATATATATATACATATATATATATATATATATATATATATATATATATATATATATATATATATATATATATATATATATATATATATATATATATATATATATATATATATATATATATATATATATATATATATTAATAAATATATATATATATATAT
>JAATLQ010025515.1:48052-59291 GCA_013421005.1 Heliconius erato x Heliconius himera
TATATATATATATATATATATATATATATATATATATATATATATATATATATATATATATATATATATATATATATATATATATATATATATATAGCAAGACACTTCGTTCAAATCTCAAAATATTGCGCGTTGAGTGACGAAAATCAACGCCACGCTTTATCTTGTTAACAGAGCGAGAAAAATAAAAGTAATTCATTCTAAGTGGGAATAAGACTGAGACGGCCTAAATTCACTTCTTAAGTTCACAACATATTAATTTCGGAAGCATTACAAACTAGTATTATTGTGCTTTTGTACTACAAGCTGTGTACTAATATATGAAAAGTTTAAACGTAAACTGTCCTCGCCGCCCTACCGTCCTAACCAAACACCGCCCCACGGGCTGACTCCACTTGGTCAATAATAACCAGATATGACAAACCAACTCTGAAATTTGAATCTGCTACATGTAATTGTATTTAGCTTTAACTTTACTAATCTACTAAACTTTTTAGTTATGGTATTATTTATTTGTAGACGCTACTGTGACACAGTTGGGAAGATGGAAACTGTTGACTGCTCACGCTATTATTTGAGATTAAATCTTATTGTAGAAACATTTTACATTTTTTCATATAAAGTAAAATTGAACTTACTAAATTTCATTTTTATTTTTTTAGTTTCATGCCGTATCCCGTACAAAACAGGGTAGGCAGAGGGAACCTGGGAACTCAGTGTTAAAACACTCCGTTCCTATTAAGACAGTTAAGTTCTCCACTATCCGCCGCATTCTTCAGGCATTGCTTGTTGAATGGCGCTTGGATAGTTTGCAAGAAGCGCGGTTCAAATTCGGCTACGTTCCTAAAACAACTATCTGCAATATATATATAATATATAAGTACATACATAAATATAGATACAACTGTAGAGTGATTTAATTATTATTTGTTATTCAACTACTTCATTTTAATAATCAAAACTATCTAAACTAATAAGCCAATTGTTTTACAAAATATCTATTCCAAATCAGTCTAAACTATAACCAAATATCAGAAATCCTATTTGAAATGATTACTAAGCCGCGGCCGGGGGCGAGCGACGTGTTAAAGCCAATATCATTTTCACTACAAATATTATAAATGTTACATAATATCTCTCTAATCTCTCAGTTTGGGTCGTGATTGCTTCACTCGATGTATTGGGATTTATGGAAACTAATGAACATTATTGTATTATGTACTCGTACGTATAACATGATATACACTTACAATCTTCTATATATAAAAGGACTTGTGCTGACTGACTGAGGTAAGACGCACGCAGAGCCGTAACCGCTGATGGTGGAAACGTGAAATTTGGGCAGATGCTTACTTTCATATTCTGGACATCTACTAAGAAGGGAATTTGAAAAATTTTAACCCTAAAGGGATGAAATAGGGCTTGAAAGTTATGGTATGCTATGGTAGGAAGGTATGGAAAAAAAAAATAATCTGTACCGATTTTTATAAAATTTGAAATTCAGACTCTTAAAAATATTTCATTGAATACGTGTTTCATGGTTTTTAAGAATTCACCCCCTAAGGGTTCAAATAAGGGGTTGAAAGTTTATATGGAAAAATCTTTAAATTGCCACCGATTTTTATAAAAATTTAAATTCAGACTGTTAAAAATATTTTATTGAACACGTGTTTCGTGGTTTTTTAGAATTCACTCCTAATAAGCGGGCGAAGTCGCGCGCGCCCTCTAGTTTATTATAAAATACAGATTATTTTTGACGCAGCGGCACAGCGTGTGATTGTAAACGTGATTATTGTGGGTTCCTGACTGGTAACAAGACAAAGAGTGGCGTTAGGTTCCACCAGTCAACACGAAAATTCGGCGGAAAGTGCAGAACAGAGTGCTTAACATTAGTTTACCGCTACTTACCCTGCTGTGCGGAAAAAAACGTACAGCGGTTTATTCACGTAACCTATGCATTCTTTGCTAGTTCATAGGTTAATGTATATCATGTATGAAAATTAAAACGCGGCTATCAAATAAAAAAACATAAGGTTAATAAAAGGCTAGAATTAACTTTATAACCCACGAGAATTGGGAATAATATAAAAATCATCAGGAAAGTAATGAATATTCAAAGTAAATTACCATAAATGCTTTGGTAGTTAATTATTACCGCTTTAAAAAAATATATTAAACTAAGTTTCAAAATAGGCAGGTTTAAATCTTAAATATTTTTTTTATCAGCTTCACGCTGTATCCCGCACACTGCAAGGTAGGTAGAGGGAACCTAGTGTTAATACACTCTGTTCCCCACTTTATTTAAATATATAAAATTTATTTAATTATTTTCTATCTTATCGTTATCTATAACTCATTTATCTTTAGCTTATCTAGAAGTATACTAGATAAAACAAGCTTTCTAGCGATAAATGTTTGATCTTTTATGTGGCTTTCACTAATAGGTAAAGTGATTCAAAAGAAAAATCAGTATGTGTTAATCAATATATTAGAGTAAATCCGAATATCATAGATTTGTAATAAGATAACCGGAAAAGCTAACCGGAAATAACATAACAGTGACATAACATAACATAACAGCACACAAAAAACGATAGTAGGTACACGCAGGCCAAGTGCAAGGGAAGCCGCTAGTAGTAACTTAAACTGATAAATAATTTAATATTCGTTTTATAAAATCCTAGATTTAAGCAAGCAATTCTTAATAAATGAATGCATAGTAAACAAGTTAGCTTATGATGAGGCGGCGGCGGCCGATCTAAATTAGATTAATATAGAAAAAACACATTTACCTCGCGTTCTTTTTCCGGTGAATAATCTTTCTTGGCTTTTTCAGGAAGAAAGTTTGATGGCTCCGAGCCAATCTGCAATATCGGCGCTGCGATAGAATATATTTTTCGCTTTATTTTTTTCTTAAAAGGTACTAAAATGTATTGATTAGTACAAATATGGTGCCACAAAAAATGTGTATGTTTAAATCTTTTTCTTTTTGAACTGATTTAAAAGAAATGGCTATATTTTTCGTACGTATTTTGTATACAGGGTCTTCACCATTTTAAATGAAAGCCCAGTTTTAACTACTCTATAAAAGCCTAATACAATCAAAACAAAAGAGATTTTGCCAAAAATGAAAAAGTGATTTAGACAGAGTGAAGACAAACAAAATAAATAATAAAGTTATCGTTGTAGAATAAAACGTTATTTGATAAGAATGACGCACACAGACCACTAACATATCAAAGCGACAACATCGTACACGTCTCATTCACGAAATCCGTTCGTGGGTATTGGCGATGAAGTTGAACCTTGTTCAGGTTTATTATAAAAAAAGCGATATCCCTTTCTCGTTCTGGTATGTTGTCTGGAAGTGAAAAGGTACATATCGGCAACGCTTAGTTGTATTTTTGTAGTAGTAGGTGTTTACGTTATTAGTATGTATTCGAAAAAAAAATCCGACGTCTGCACTCTTAACGAATCTTGAATATATTTTTAGGAGCGCAGACGCTTCCAGTCTGTATATGTATGTAATATTATTTTTTACCATATATATCCAAAACCATTGTACGGATTTACATAATTGAGGTGTTGTTAGATTTGCCTTAGAAGCTTAAGTGTTAAATGTCCAAGGTGACGTAACAAAACCTTGGCGACCGTACATCGCCATTGCACTTGGTGAACATTTATTTTTTCAAAACTGTAAAATATGAGCAACAAATTAAAGGGCTTACTTAATACAAGGATTTCGAAATGATATATCATGATTTTCATTACACTAATACTAATAAGAATAATACGATGAGAAAGTTTATGTATATGGGTTTGCGGGGAGAATAGCAGTGATAGCCTTGTGGATTGTAAAAGACAGTTCAAATCCTCCAATCCGATATTTACTCTTTCAATAAAATAATAAAACTAAAAACAAAAAAAATATGCCAAATAGTTTATTATATATAATTAACCCTTGGGAACACGGTTACAAGGAACTCCGTAGAATTTAAACAGGCCCCTACTGTTAAGCATAATGAACTATTGGGTTTGCTTCTTTCATTTTAGTTTTATGCAGTCGGAGGTGGTTTTTTTAATGCATATTAATATATGCTATAAAACATTTGTATAAAATTTCACAAAACAATAATTTTAGCTTGATTGAGTAAAATATACCCCACATGTTAGGGGCGACCCGTCCCTTACAATTTAAATCAGTTATTTGTTTTAATATAACTAAGTAAGCTTATTATAAAAATTTACTTAGAATTTGATAAAATAGAAAATATTTTGGTCAGAAAAACGCAATGTTGATTTATTAAGAAATTCTGAAATATATGAAAAAGAGGGCCGAGAAGAAAAAGAAAACATGTAAGATCATCGTGGCTTAGCGGCACAATGTGAAATGGATGGCACGTGGATGGACGTGGGCTCGATCTCATTCGGGAGAGGTAATTATATTCATTTCCTCGTTCTGGTAAGACGATAAAGTGCGGCGTTGACTCCCGCCTCCTGATAAGAAATATTACAATAATTTGACGGAATATAGAAAACGGAGTGAATTATCAGTAGGTTCTTTCTGCCTACTCTTCACGAGGAAAAAAAATATTTAAATTAAATATAGCACGAAAAATGCATTAAAATAAACTTATAACACAATTCTATGAATTAACAGATAAACAAAATAACAACAACATAAACAAATAAAAAAAGTTACAATTTATTGGTTAACGATTATAAAAACGACCGCACGAACATTGGACGGGCCTCGGATGGGCATTGGACCTCGAGCGCTCATCGCCCGGTGACGCTGTGTAGACCATTCCAGGTCACCAGCAGTTTAGCTCTTTCGAAAAAAAAAACATTCGACAGGGGTCTCATCTCTGGTGTGGCTCGATGCACTACTCTTGCTCTTCCGCCCACTATCCTTGACTATTCGGATAACTGAATATTTAATTAATCAATTATTATTTTATTTACGAATGTGGTTAATACCTAATTAGTAACTAACTAAACTAGTAATTATAGTGAAGGCGAGTATTGGTGCATTGTAAAGGGATCCGTGAAGCGAACACCTGCGGTCGCAAGTCCCAGGCACTGCTTCACGCTTCATATCATTTAAAGACAGTCGATAATTATTAGTTAGTAAATTGTAAAGTAATGTAGTAAACTTAAAATTTCCATAATTGTTATGAATTTTATACTAGAGGAAGAGCGTAGTATCCTTTCTCTCTTTTCCTCTCTCTCTAGAGTCAGACAATAACAAGCTTAAAAGACGAATCACTAATAGATTCTGTTAATAAACTATTAATTGATTATTTATCAATCAACTACATATACCTACCACATACACTATTATATCTGCAATTGAATTTAAAAGCTTTTAACTGTAAATTGACGAACAAAGCTAATTTTGATAGTGATTGTATAATGTACACAGTACAAGTACGTACTTAATGCACGTAGGAGCACTCTCTAAATAGGTTTGTTTTGTTTTGTTCCAGGTGAGTCCTTTTGTCCCTGATGAGGTCCCTCACCGGGCGAGTGGGATAGTAATGTTGTTCTAGAGGTAACTATATTTCTACTTTGCTCAAAGAAAATGGATTAGTCGTTATTTTTTTACTATGTCACTTATTTTGAACTGAATTAGTTTAAGATAAATAATTTTTAGATTTAAATTTAATTTTATAAGTAAAAGTATAGTTTAGTTAATTTTATAAATATATACTTCTAAGTAAGTACAGTACAAATAAAAGAAAAAGAAATAAATAGAATTTATATTGTAGATGATGGGAATTTGGGTTCAACCCCCACTCGAGGAGATAAAATATTTACTTAAATTTATATTTTGATTTATTCGCTCTGGTATCGGGGAAAAGCGCGGCGTTGAGTTCTGCCTTTCTGCCTCAATACGCAATGGCTCCAGAATTCGGCAGAATGTGGAGATCGGAGTGTCCTAACACTAGGTTTCCTCTATCTGCGGGCTGTATGCGGGCTACAACGTGAAGCTGATTTTTTTATATTAATTATTTTCATTTCCTCGCTCTGGTAACAAGGCTAAGGATGGCGTTGAGTTCCGCCATTCAACGCCCCCAGATTTTACTTAATTCTTTCTTCTGGAAAGTGGAGGACAAAGGAAGGGAAGCATCTTAATATAAAATATCTTAAGTTATATTTTTTTATTTCCAAAACAATCTAAAACTCTAATATAAATTACGATAATATTTTAGTTTATGTTTATTTTATTTAATTTTACAAATAATTTGACTGTCACCAAGACGAGGAAAAAAGAAAGTAGACAATCATAATTCAAATGCTTTCATATTTTTTTTATAAATGCAGACACATGTATGTTTGTGTAATCGGAAAACTTATTTAATTACAGTTACCTCTGCTCCCCTAAATTTTAAGAAACTGAAGTAAACACTTTCAAGTTACATTGTGCAGTAAGTTATATATCTGTAGCTTCGCCTACAAAGCTTGAACGTTTTCTGTCGTTTAGTTTTTGGGCTTATCACCTAACACATTATTTCAATAGTTTGATAGAAAATTAAAAATTAAGGCCGCAGCTACTGCCTGTACGCGACGGTTGTGGGTTTGGTCTCCAACTGAGGGAAAGAGTTATACTTAAATAAATTATTTTCATTTCTCTACACATACGGCTGGCACAATGGATGATTGATTTTGCCACTTCAACATAGAAAAAGTGGGGAACGGGTGTAACACTGTTGCTTGTGTTATACCCGTTCCCCACATTTTCTAGTCCCTCTTGTCCATTATAAATGATAGAGGAGTCGCGTAAACCTTAAAAATAAAAAAATAAATAAGCAAGAAAACAATAAAAAGATATTGTAAACAGAAAAAATATTAGTCGACTATTCAAATGTTATATGAATATGACATTTTCTCAGCATCTCGCAGAAAAATGGCGACCTTTAACTCGCAGTGACGTAATGTTATTGCTGAAAAATCTCCGTTTCGAGGAACCCTCGGATATGAAATACCTTTTTAGGTACAACTTATGGAGATCGCTTTGTGAACGTAATAAAATTTAACCGTCACGTCACGGTAGCATATAAAAAAATATAAGCATATTTCATTTGCATTTGAATCATATCATTATGGGGCATTCAAGACGTTTTTTTAGTTTGATTAGTTGAGGTAGTTTGAGGTGAATGTGGGTTCGATACCCCGTTCCAATGGAGAAATATTTATACTTTACATATTTTCGTTTCTTTCTGGGTATATAGAGTAGCTTTGGGTATCCTATATAAATAAAACTAATAATAGCTTCGCGCTGAATCCTGCTAAATCGATCTAAAAAACGGCAAAACGAGATTAGGTAGTAATATGGACAAATATTATGTCGATCTCATTACGTTGAGTTAGATAAAGTAAATACTTTGTTTTGCTATAAGTGCTCGTAATAAATAAAACAGAATCTATATAATATTTTCCTTTTATTTGGTCCACACATGTCCGTCATAAGGAATAGTAAGCAAAGATAAGCTAGTATTAAGATACACTATTTTCTGATGTTTGTCCATTGTAGTATCTGTTGAGTAACCCTAACAAATTCATTTTCAATTGAAATTCAAAGTATTCTTAAATTATAGAGAATCGCCGAATTGACATAAAGCTGTTGCCTCTGAAGTCATTTCAGCTGAGAAGAACCGGCGACGAGCTCAACAGTTGCTTTTTTAATATCAATGTCACAATTTTATTATTACTTACATTAGATTCCTGCATAAGATTTTATTGATATAATTCCATATAATTTCATCCGTTGAAAATTCCTGAACATTCTAATAGATTTGACGTATTTTTTTTTATAATTACTTTAAATTTATTTAGTGGCAAACTTAGAATGGAGTCGGAATTTTATTATACATTACTACTATAGAACGAAAACGACTATTAAAATTACTGTAAAATAAGCAACTTCACACTTTTTTCTGTAAAAAAAGCAAATTTAGTTCTAAGACACTCCGATCTCTACTTTCCCCGTTATTTACGGGATATTGCGTGAGTTGTGGAAAAAATCAATATGACAAAATAATGTACTTACTTTCAACATGTCACGAATACCTTAAAAAGAGGTATTTTTTATATTAAAGCTTATATTAATTCTATAATCAATTCACTGTCATTTATTTGTGTCGTCTGACAGATTGAGCGTTTTGTTGTACTGCTCTCTAAGATTGGCCTTGATGTACGATTTTTTGTGGAGATGTGAATATTTTACTCTCGAAGCCCATTTGTTTCGTATACTGATGTTTTTCACTTGCTGAGTACTTAATATTGTGGTAGATATTCCGATATTCTTTTTAGGTTCACGTAGTATTCCGCATATGTGTGGGCATAGTGGACCGAGTGTTAAGACATTCCGTTCTTTAGTTTTAGTCCAGTTTTGGAGATGTTGCGTGTTGAATAGCGAAACTCAGTGCTGCACTTTGTCCTTTTACCACATCGAGAAAACTAAATTAATTCATTCCCTCGGGTGGGAATCCGTCTCGTTTTTTTTTTATAAGGTGGGACTTGAGCTTTTCATTTAATAGTCACTTACCACTACAAAAAGGCTAGTCCATATATCTAACTAAAATAAAATAACCAAAACATATGTATATACAATAACACTAGACATCACGTCAAAAATACATATTGTTCGTGAAGCATATTTGACCTTTGAGGCAGTAAAAGTGAAGCAAAATATTTGCCAAAGTGAGCGAGCGTCTCAGAAGTAGTTCCGTGAGCGGAATAATGATCAAACACGCGGGACGCGTGATAAAATGTTGATAACGCGGACACGCCTACTGTATGCTGATAACGCGATAATGTAACATTGTATTAGGTTGAGGACGTCGTGGCCCTGTAACCCTGCGGTTATAGTGTCTGAATGTAAGCGTGATTGTTGTCGGTTCTATTTCCACTCGGGGGAATGTTTATATTGATATTATGTTAATTTTGCTTCGGTAGACAAATAACATGTTGAGTTTCGCCACAAAACAACTCGAAAGTCGAAAATTGGACGGAAAGTGAGTAATGCAGTGTTTTAACATGATGTTCCCTTTGCCTACCTTTATTGGAATTGCTTTAGTCAAAAATTATTTTATTTTTCTTAAAACTCAGTTTACTTACGTTACTGACATTATTATATATAGGTATTGCTTATATCCTATTATACCTTTTTAAAATTAAAATTAATAAACTGGAAAATGCTGTGGGATGATTAGTTTAATAATTAATTCGTAATAATCAATATTACAAATAATATTATAATTGATTTTTTTAATGGAAAATTTCCAGTTCACTTTTATATGAATTTGAAAAAAGAATTTATTTTCTATCCTTTTAATATTTTATCATATTCGTATTATCTTCTAGGAAAATCAATTTCTATACAATAAAGAAATGCTAAGCCTGATCTATACATCGTTCCTTTAATAGAATAACCAATTTCGTAATATTTTCTGTTACAATAAATTCAAGGAAAGCTATATTGAATTATTTACATATTAGGTTTTAGAAAAGTGGATTATCCTAAATAGTATGAAAGATTATTAAGAAGAAATGATATCTGGAGGAATATTCATATTAAATTATAAGCTTTTTAAATCTAATTCTGATTTATTGGATGATGGGTTTGAACTAAATATATCATTTTCAGGGAATATATTGTTATTTTATTTTTAAGTTAAATATCACTCTGTTAAACGAGCAAAATGCGGAGTTGAGTTTTACCGCGCAAAATTCAGCAGGAAGTGGGAAACAGAAGTGTCCTAACACTAGGTTTCCTGGTTCCCTCTGCCTACCCTGCTTGCGATACAGCATGAAGCTAAAAAAAGGTTAAATATCTTTTATTTTCATATACATGAAGTCACAAGCAAAGACGAATTTATTACAAAGAAACAAAGCCATAGTGGCGTGGTTACAGCTTTTGGAAAGTTACTGGAAACGTGATGATTGTGGCTTCGATTCTCACTTGGGGAGTGAGCTATTTCAAATACTTTTTAGAAAACGTATAAAAATTTTGAACGTAGCGGTATTTGAACTGTACATCTATATTTCAATTTCTCGGCTCTGGTAACACAAATTGTGACCTTGAGTTCCAATAATCAACAGGTAAACGGAGTTCGAAAAACGGAGTGTCTCGACATTAGGTCCTATTTGCCTACCCTGCCATATGCGGGATGCAGCGTGAAGCTGAAAAAAAAATCGTGGAATTTAAATGTTATAAATTTTACCTTTGTAACATTTAAACATTGCCCCACAACATTTACACGCACCCTTCTTTCACAATAACAAATTAAATTGTTCCCTATAAGTCCTTTAATCAGTCTCCTCTCAGCATTATAAATAACTCTTCTTGTGCCTCATATTTTTTTTTTATTGTTTGTCAACTTTAGATTTGAGATGTGATTGAATCATACAAAAAATTTAACACGTGTTGCTTCCACTTTCATACATATTTTATTTATATTAGTATTTTTATAAGTATATTTATAATCTTATAATATTTGGATATGGATATCTTGCTTAAACTTAGCCAAAAAATGAAAACCCCTGAATCAAATATTCAGGGGTTTTCATTTTTTGGCTAAGTTCTTAGGGAGTTTTATGAAAAAATCATATTTACATATTTTTAACATATTTATAACCGACCGACCGATACATATTTTTAACCGACTTCTGTAAAAGGAGGAGGTTATCAATTCCACTGTAATTTTTTTTATGTTTATTACCTCATAACTTTCGACTGGGTGAAACGTTTTTAATAACCTATTGTTTTTTTTTGAAAGCTGGTGCCTCCAATGTCGTCTCATTTTAGTGTGATCCGTTTCGAACAATATCATCTATTAGAAAATCATATAAGTCTTAAATTTGCAATTAACACGTGCGAGAAATCTCTATATATAATAAGACAGTAAAAATATTTTGTCTGTACATTTAGTAATTTTGACTGAAATGGATAGAGGGACACTTAAAAAAAATAATAGAAAGCAAAAAGATTTTTTTTGAATTTCTTGTCTGTCTGTCTGTCTGTCGGTCTGTCTGTCTGTCTGTCTGTCTGTCGACATATTTTTGTCCGCATTTTTCTCTGAAAGTACTGAACCGATTTACTTGAAAATTTCACCAATTGCTTTGTTTTAACTCAACTTGAGTATTAAAGTTTAGTTCATTAAAATCGGTTCATTAAAAAAAAAGTTATCGTCATTTGAATGAACTCAAGGCATTAGCTTGACTGCGAATATTA
>JAATLQ010025526.1:8570-21413 GCA_013421005.1 Heliconius erato x Heliconius himera
AATAGGTTTTTGTATGTACTTAATATGATTAAAATCATCATTTAACAGGTGAACAGCTAGAATAAATATTAATTTTAAGATTGACCTTCTATTTTATAATATTTTACTTTAAAACATAAGGCAAACCGCGTATTTCATCGTCTATTCTAAGTCAAACGGAATCGGAATAAAATATTTCAAATGATGGCAACCTTTGCTTGCGGCAGTTATTTTGCAGGCAACCATGTGTTTTAGTGATGGGAAAAAAATAAGCTTTAATTTGATATATAATTCATTAAAAAAACACATAAGTGCAAATATTAACATTAACTGACCTCTTTAAACCAAGCAACCCTGGGCTTGCGGCAGACTGAGAGCTGGCAACCATTGTTTTTCCAATTCCTTATGCGATTTTCTTTCAAATGATGTGCGATTCACATAAAAAACATATGAGTGCAATTTTCTCCAAAAACGAGTTACGAAAAACATTAATTAAAGGTGATTGCGGCAGGATTGTTTTGGGCAACCCTAGTGTAATCTATTCTACTATCATGTATCATTCTTAAATATAAGTTTCATTAGAAAATCTGATCCCTACAGTTTTAAGCGATGGGATCTTAGGCCAATACAAGACAAAAAGTAAATGAAAAAGCACTTACTTAAATTAACTTACTGAATTGCCATAAAAATCTTCTATGTTCATATTAATCGTTTTTTTAAATAAAAATATAAGCTTCGCAACATTGCACTATCCTTATAGGTTTCTCTTTCCGGTTACAAAACCGAAGGTAACCAACGGTCGGGAATACTCACGTGAGCGTTTCCTTAATACGTGTAATTTTGCTGTAATTCCTGTAATTTTCACGCCAAAGGGACGCTTAAACTGACTGGGATGTGTTTCTCACATTATTTAGAGTGGTCTATCACAGAATTATCATTCTTATCTGGATTGCAATTTAAACAATTATTGTTTGCATTTGTTTTATTTACGTAACTTACCTTTTAAGTTACATGGACTAGTTACAGTCGTAATTAAATATTGGTTCCTACTGTATTGACACAGGTTTGATAAGTATGATCGATTTATATTTTAGTGACAAAATGAAGGATGTATTACATTTTTTATTGTATAAATTTTATTGTCAAAAAAAGTTTAAAAAATAACGGGAGGCCGTTATGTACGGGCACAAGCATGCGACTGTAAACGAGACGATTGTTGGTTCGAGTCTCAATCGGGAGAATGAGGTATTAATTATTTTAATTTCCTCGCCTAGCTAACTTCACTTCACTCTGCTTGTTTTACTATGTACGTTTTAAATTATCACATTTCTAATTATTTATAAAATTTATTGCAATATTCTTTTATTTTGTAACATTTATTTTGAGAATGTAACTTATATGATCTAGTTTATAGTAACATAATATAGAGATATTATTGAATATAATTAATAAACATAATTATTATGTTAATACCTACATCTCTGTACATATGTAATAGTATCTCATTACTAATAAGAGAAATTCAATCTTAGGCTTTGTGATAACCAAATTAGGACAAATGTTACAGATATGTGTATTATATTATATATAGGAATAAACATTGATATAATATTTGATATGAGCCTTTTTAGATGCATCACGCTGTATCCATGTATTTTTTAAATTTGTTTTTAGTTTATGAACTGGCTTGGAAGTCACTGACTCATCACCAGTCAAATCTATTGTTGAAATGTCATTTTTATAAGTGATGACTGGAGAAACCAGGGATGGTGTATTCCCAACCAGCTCTTCAATTAGGCTCTGGGTTTGAGAGGCCTTTTGTTTAAATCATATTTTTTTCTAATGTAAATATATATTCCTTGGCTTCATTTTCTGCAGATTATGATTTTTTTCTAGTAATTCTGAGTATTATAAGTAATAATAAAACTGTAGTACATCCCTTTGCTCTATTGTTAATAAATTCCAAAGCGTATAAGGATTTTATTGGTACTTTTTCATACGTTAATCGTCTAATGGTAAAATTATTTACCAAATCGGTCCAATAGTTTCGATAGCTTTAGTATATATTATTAAATTCGTATATCTTTTGAATGGAATGTCCGACTTTAATAATTTAAAAATGAATTAAAAAGTATTGAAATTATTTTTAATAAAATATAATTTAATAGGATAAGTATTAATGCGGAGATATGAATATTATGATTTGATTATTGTCGGCACTTTTATCAACTTTTAAAATGTAAAAAAGTAGTTATATTGGCATAAGGATAGTAGTTGGATGTATGTTATCGCGGACTTTTTCATAGATGATGATTGATGCGTTCTATAATACTGCAGAATATTGTTTTATTATATTATCAATAGTTTTTGCAGTGCATGGGTTGGGTTAAATTTTTATTAGGGATCCATAATTTTTTTGAACATGTAATATAGCCTATGTTTGTCAGTAAAGATGCAGCTTTCTAATGGTGAAAGAATTTTTGGAATGGCTCCGGTAGTTTTTATGTGAAAACAATACAAACATACATACAAAAATACAAATGTTTCCTCTTTATAATATTAGAATAGATATAGATTAGTATAGATATATAAAAAATAAAACATAAAATATGGGCAAAATGGACAAAGGAAACATCACGTTTGCTTTCGATAGTTTATTCAACATTTTCAAAACAATAGGAATTCACAATACCCTTGAGCAAAACAATAAACAGCGGAAATCCTCTCGTATAAAATTTGTATTTAAATCAACTAAATATCTATACTAAAGGCTTAATATAAACGAATAATATTGTAAATAAATTGAATTAGTGTTCTAATAATATTAACTCGTATTTTACATACTCTGAATCCTGTTTGATTTTAAATGTATTACTTATTTAAATATTGTCTACACCTTATAATTACGGTTAGCCTGTATTCGGCCTGTTGTTTATTCTAAATACAGCATTAAATGCTTAACTTTGTACAAGTTTGACAAGTAAAGTGATACATAATGTTATAGAGTAGCACACAAAAAATCTAATAGTTTTATAAATGCGTCGTACATTTCATATGACAACATAAAATAAACGTATTTTATATTGATGGTTATTATATATTGATGGTTCATTTGTTCTTTGTATAATATACTTAATATTTCTTATTTTTTTTTAAGTAAAAGAAAATATTTTGAATATGTTAACATTTGTAAGCAATATTTTCGGTCTGGTAATAACTAATAATGAAAAAAAGAGTTTTATCACCGGCACGGTATCCGACTGTAATCGCGACGGTTGTGGACATGATTTTCTGTGACCTTGTAACAAAAAAACCGCAGCGTTGAGTTCCACCATTCAACACGCAATGTGTTATGAAAGTAGTATTTTAACACTAGGTCCTCTCTGCATACCTTACTATATGCAGAATATAGAATGTAGTTCGACAAAATAAAAACAAATATTAAAATTAACTGTGACATTTTGATTATACTAACTAACATTAAAGTTTTTCTTTCAATATTTGTTTTATTGGACAATACACATATGTTCAAATGGAATTTTTAACTTTTTAATTCTTTTTTTACAAATAAATTTATTATTTAAAGAACGAAATGCACAATCGAATACATAAAAACATTTACAACCATTATTTCTGAATGCATTTTTATGTAATCCATTGTACATTGTCACATATAAAGAGATCTCTACGTATTTATCATCTACACATCACATGACGAAACATTTAATTTATTTTACAATATTATTGACTATATAGTATGTTACATAGTTATTTACAAAGTAGATTATTTAGTCATTAATCTTTATGCCTCGACTGGGATATAAGTTGCTATAAGTCGTAGTCTAAGATTCATATTCGTTGTGGGAAACGAAAGCCGTAGAATGTGAATTTTAAATGGTTCAAAAGATCTTAAAAATGGCAGTTTTTATTTTATACTAGGTCAATCATAGTCATTTATCTATATGAATATGAAAAAATGCTAAGACGACAATTTTTTTATGAGATTGTTTCAAACTAAAGGTAGAATCCTCTGTTCCGCAATTGGACAGTTTTTTTTCAAAATATATTCGATAAATGTACCTAAAAGAAATCATATATAGATATATCTACATTTACACGATTCATATCAGCAATCGAAACAATGGGGTAAATTTGTTATATTATGATCAACTAGAAGTTGAGTTCTTCACTCAACTCAAAGTAAAAAAAAAAAACTATGATCAAACATTTTTTTTTATATATGAGGATTTATTAAATTCTAATTGAATATTATTTGACTACAGTGATGTATTTAGGTTTCCAAGCAAGAATGTTAATATTGTAATTTTATTTTGTTTATACGGTACCTGAGAGTAATTGACAGGCATTTTAAAACGATTTCATTTTTTAAATTAGTATTATGTTTATATTTTTGGGATGAATAATATTTAATTAAGTATTTTTTTTCCATCAGCTAAATTAAAAATATACTCATTATAATATCTATCGGAAATAACAGTATGTTCAACATAAATATACATTTTTTCTTACAGTGTTCTAATTCATTCCCACATTTATAATATTTAGTAATTTAATATTTTCCTACAATACATTATACGACTAAATTACATACAGTTTTGATTTTTATAATTAATAATTTATCTTTCGTCTAAATATCAAAAACGGTTCTTTTTCTTTGGACAAATGTTATAGTAGTTTGAGAAACACTTTACATATATGATGTGAATATAAGATATTGGAAAATGAAATGACGAAAACAAAGTCAAACAATTTTGAAATTACTGAGAAAAAATATATAAAAAGTTCAAAATAAACTGTAAAACATGTGTTTTTAATTAATTATCATTTTATTTGACGATACATATTATTTAAATAAATATAAACAGATAATACTGACATTTTGTCACAGATAGACATATATTAAATCTTGCTATATACAAACGCCTAATTGCAGGCCTGACATCATCGTAGGAATACTCTGAAACAAAAACATTTTTTTTATAAAATAAATATATGGCCAAGGTGGCGCAATGGGATAGGGATAGCGTCCAATAGTAAGCGTTGAATGTGCATAGCATTCTCACTAGGCGATGTGCATTATTTAATAAGATCATTGATTTTTGCGATTATAACACATATTAAATGAAAAAAAGCCGTCGTGGCGCAGGGGCACAAGCGTGTGACTGCAACGCGACGGTTGTGGGTTCGATTCCCATCCGCCGATCAGGGGAATTAATTATTATGTAAGGCAAAAACGCGGTGTTGAGTTCCGTCACGCAACATACAATGCTTCGAAAATTTGGTGGAAAGTTTGAGCGGAGTATCTTCACATTTGATTACCTCTGCCTTCCCTACTATATGCAGGATACAGCGTGAAAAAATAACTCATGATTATTACCACCAAGATGCCCTAGTCTACTCTGTTATATGGGAAAAAGCGTAAGTAGCGAAAAAGCGTAAGCGTTGTGTTCACACACTTGTCACTTATATATACAATAGATTTAACGGCTTCCATATTCTGCAACGTATTAAGTAACTTTAAAGTTTGATAATATTTCGGTCAACTGCAGTATCTAAGTTCACTTCCTTAGATTAGCCGTTATTAGATTATTTTCATATATTTCAAGGTTTTATGGAATAAGTTTTATTTCACACTTACACAAGAAAAATATTTTTTTACAAAATGTAAAAAAGTAGTGACAGGTAGCTACGAGAATAGCACTATTTTTATTAAATAAACGGTTTCGTGAGTAGATTTGAATGTACTATAATTGTGTGGAATTTATAGTAGTTTCATAATATGTGCAATTGTGTGTGTTATTTGGTGTCATGCTATATCATATTAAATTTCACCTTAACATCTCTGAAAGGCTAAGTATCGAGCAAGCCGTGACCAGAAGAACAGAAGCTGCTACAGGACCTGCGAACAATATAAATAATATACAATGAACTTTGTAGATCAGTTTGATAAACATATATTTATTTAAGTAACAGTATGATAAAATAAAATAAGGGGCCATTCAAGTATTACGTAAGCACTGTAGGGGGGCGGGGGGTCTTGAGTTTGCTTATTTTTGATGACATGGGGGGTAGGGGTTCTAGCTAGTAATTATGTAAGCAGAAGTTATTTATTTTTTCATATATATTATGGCTATAATTGGTGGACGTATGAATGTGGTAGACGATATAACTATTAGTTTTATAATATAATATATAAGTTTATTGTATCTATTTAGCGGGAATGGCACATTGTCAAGAGTCTAAATTTCAAATTTTATAAAAATCTGTGGCGATTTAAGGATTTTCCTGTACAAACTTTCAATCCCTTATTTGCACCTTTAGGAGGTGAATTAAAATATACCACGAAAGACGTGTTCAATGAAATATTTTTAAGACTGAATTTAAAATTTTATAAAAATCGGTGCTAATTTAATTATTTTTCCATATAAACTTCAATCCCTATTTCATCCCTTTCGGATTTGCAGAATTCGAAAATATAAATCTATCCAAATTTCACGTTTCTACTATCAGCGGTTACGGCTGTGCGTGTGTCTTACCTCAGTCAGTAGGAACATGTCCTTTTATATATGCAGATACAAATAAAATATCAATAAAAAAATACCTTAAAAAAAATTATATGCTAATGTTTACGTAAGCATTGGGGGAGGGGGTAAGAGGATTGCTTATTTTTGATGACATAGGGGAGGGGGGGGTCAATAATTGCAAAAAAACTGCTTACGTAATACTTGAACGGCCCCTAAGATGTAGAGTGCGTGCAACTGTAAAATACGACAGGTTGTGTGTTCGATTTCTACTCGAGGAAATGAATAATTTAATATTATGTTATAAATAATATTAAAGTTTTATGTAGACCTTGGAATTTATTATTTCTTAATATTGATAAACTAACAAAACAGAAAAAATATAATCTTCATGATTAATACAAAATTGTTTATGTAAAAGTTTATGTAAAAGGCTATTAGTTTTATGTTCACATTTAGTTTAAGCAATTCAAAATACTTGACACTGGATTCTCTGCATTCTGCTATGTGCGGGATATAGCGTGAATGCAAGAAAAGGGCTCTTCATAAATAATGTATATTTTATAAAACGCAGTAAATTAATAAACAATATGCATAGACTCTTTATCTCAGTTATAATATAAGTAAAAAAAATAAATTTTAAATAAATAAAGATTATAAAAACCTAAAACATATTTATGGAAAATTAACATTGGAAAAGTACGTAGGAGGATACATACTAATATACCATTAGTATTTAAATCTTTGATTTCTATATATCAACCAAAAAAAATAATTTTCAGGCTGATTTCACATTAAGTAATCCTGACTTATTGAGGCCGTCGTGGCGCAGAGGCACAACCATGAAACTGTAAAGCGATGGTTGTGGGTTCAGTGCGGTGTTGAGTTCCGCCACTCATCACGCAATGCCTCGAAAATTCGGCAGGTGGTGGGGAACGGAGTATCTTACCACTAGGTTCTCTCTCCCTACCGTACTATGATCAGGATACGGCGTGAAGCTGAAAAAATAATAATTTGATTGGCTTCCTAGTAACGGTTTAAGTAAGCATTGAATGAATATTAAACGTCATTCAAATTTGTTCGAAATTGGTGAAAAAATGAGATGATCGACACTCCGACGGTCAACTCCTCATAAATAGTTACAGAAGACAACTACTTAAACATATAAAATACTATAACAAACATAGAAATCTATACTTATAATAAATCTGTAGAAAAGTCGTTTCTGTACATTGAAAATATATAAAAAAAAATTAGCCAGGGTGTTAAAAGATAATTAACAGAATCCATTTCCAACATTTTTGGAATTTTTGTCTGTTTGTTTATCTGTTTGTCTGTTTATGTAAACACGTATCACGTAAAAAGTACCCAAAAAATTTAAGCAATTTTTATACATAAAAATTACAAATAAATCAAAGTAGCTTTTAGTGTTTATTTCATTGAAATCGCTTCACTCTATCAAAAGATATAAGTACTTAAGTTTTCAAGAAGTTAATATTTGAGATAGTAAAAAACCGATACAAGTAACGCTATCTATTGACAAAAATAGTAGGTATTAACGAATCTTGATACTCTCTTTCATACGCGTAACGCTATCACTAATTGCGATGGGATCTTAAATAGATGGCGCTGTGCATAAAAAAAATATAATTTGGAAAGGTTACCGCTACACTCTATCAAAAAATAATGTACTTAAAGTTTTAAAGATATATATATTTGAAAAAAAAAGAAACATACGCAATGATATCTATTGACTACATATGATAATGAATGTTATTATATTGTTGAGTTATTATTTGTTTCACGTTAATTACGTCATGTAAGTGTAATCTATACTTATAATAAATTTAACATAAACATAGTAGTATTTTTCTAACAATGTTCGAATGGTTACAGTTCAATTGTAAGTCCAAAAGAACGACTTTAGAAACGTCTTATTTATTTGACTGTTGATAAATTTACGTATTTTTAAAGTACAATTGTTCATAGTACTAAGTAAACTAAATTGAATTGTTGGTGAAGATTACCTTCGTAACAGTCTAGCTTAATTCGTAATTATGTTAAATAACAGTGATAAAGAATGACTTAATATTCAAAGAAATATTTTTAATAGGTTCTTCAGTCCGTTCGTTCGTTAATGTTATTAATATTTTTTTAAGAAACGTATAAAATATTTAACTTCTGGGAGCAACCTCTAAAAAATTGTGTCTCAAGAAAAAAATGCTCTGACACTGTTTATAAAAATATCCCGCAGTATTATTTCATAACTTACAAGCGACACATACCGACATTGCACTATTGCACCTGTATGTTGCATGTATGTATGTGCCAAGGGTATTTTAGGGTACATACCTCAAAATTCTTATAAGATAACTTTGTTGTTTGCCCGTCTGTCCGTCTGTCAAGACTATTTTGTACAAGATCGGTTAAAGGTTAGATACCTCAATGTTCAAGTCTATATTCCCGTAGAGCACAAAATAATTATCTTCTAAATCATCGCAATCAAATGACGATGAAATATGAGGGTTTATGCTTCGTTTTTTGTCACATTTTCTATCATAACTATAGGATAATTCCCGTTGAAATACAATTACGAAATTTGTTGAGAAGTTAAAATTTACGGCACGTATAAAGGAAAATTCCAAAATTATTTTTCAAAAATTGAATATTTATTGTATTTGTGTCATAGAAAAAAACCATTAGGTACAAATTTTAATCTGTACTTAATTTGATACAAAATGACAACTTAATTAGTTATTCTTTTGGTGTATCTCCATTCATGAAACTGGTACGAAACTATCGGGGCATGAGTACGACTTGAACTTGACCGAAAATGTTGATTATTTTATAGATTATATAAAAATGCCTAAAAACGTGCTTTCTATGTATATTCTGTATACCAATTATATATTTAACTAATAATATATGTTACCAATTTAAAAACTATACAGGAGCTAATATAAGTTATTTTACAAAGAATATCGTGAGTACTTATCCAAATCAATTAATTAATAATTAAGGCTGTGTGTAATATTTATATTTCTTAAATGAATAATCATGTAATTCAAGCGGGCAAAGCCGCGAGCAGGCCGCTAGTCTATACTTATAATAAATCTGTAGAAAAGTCGTTTCTGTACATTGAAAATATAAAAAAAAAAAATTGCCAGGGTGTTAAAGAATAATTAACAGAATCCATTTCCAACATTTTTGGAATTTTTGTCTGTTTGTCTGTTTATCTGTTTGTCTGTTTGTCTGTTTATGTAAACACGTATCACGTAAAAAGTACACAATAAATTTAAGCAACTTTTATACATAAAAATTACAAATAAATCAAGGTAGGTTTTAGTGTTTATTTCATTGTAATCGCTTCACTCTATCAAAAGATATAAGTATTTAAGTTTTCAAGAAGTTTATATTTGAGATAGTAAAAAATCGATACAAGAACGCTATCTATTGACTAATAGTAGGTACTAACGAATCTTGATAACGCAAAAAACGTTCTGTGGAGTTAAACACTAATTACGACGAGAGGAATATCAATAATTTGAATACTTTAACACAACATCGTTTTCGGTTAATATAATTTTATGTTAGGTGAAATTTAACATAAAAACAGCATTTTTAAACTGTCCTTAATTTTAAACCTAAATAGATGGCGCATTTAAATAAACGGCGCATCTAAATAGATGGCGCTTTGCATAAAAAAAAATATAGTTTGGAAAGGTTACTGCTACACTCTATCAAAAAATTATGTATTTAAAGTTTTAAAGATATTTATATTTGAAAAAAAAAAAGAAACATACGCAATGATATCTATTGACTACATATGATAATGAATGTTGATAACGCATAAAACATATTGTTGAGTTATTATTTGCTAAACGTTAATTACGTCGTGTAAGTGAATCAATACTTATAATAAATTTAACATAAACATAGAAGTACTTTTCTAACAATGTTCGAATGGTTACAGTTCAATTGTAAGTCCAATAGATGGCGAAAATTACCTTCGTTACAGTCTAGCTTAATTCGTAATTATTTAACACAGTGATAAAAAATGATTTAATATTCAAAGAAATATTTTGAATAGGTTCTTCAGTCCGTTCCGTTTATGTTATTAATATTTTTTTAAAAAACGTATAAAAAAATAACTTATGGAAGCAAACTAAAAAAAATTTCTCAAGAAAAAAATGCTCTGACACTGTTAATAAAAATATCCCGCAGTATTATTTCATAACTTACAAGCGACACGTAACGGCATTGCACTATTGCACCTGTATGTTGCATGTATGTATGTGCCAAGGGTATCTTAGGGTACAAAAACACCTCAAAATCCTTTTAAGATAACTTTATTGTTTGTCTGTCTGTCATGAGTATTTTGTACAAGATCGCTTAAAGGTTAGATACCTCAATGTTCAAGTCTATATTCCCTTAGAGCACAAAAAATCTATCTTCTAAATCATCGCAATCAAATGATGATAAACTATGAGGGTTTATGCATCCCGTTGATACACAATTACGAAATTTTTTAAGAAGTTAAAACTTATGGCACGTATAAAGGAAAATTCCAAAAATATTTTTAAAAAATTGACAACTTTTTGTATTTGTGTCACAGAAAAAAACTATTAGGTACAAATTTTAATCTGTACTTAATTTGATACTTAAACTCTCGGGTCATGAGTACGACTTGAACTTGACCGAAAATATTGATTATTTCATAGATTATATAAAAATGCCTAATAACGTGCTTTCTATGTATATTCTGTATACCAATTATATATTTACTTAAAATATGTGATTAATTTAAAAACTGTACAGGAGCTAATATAAGTTATTTTACAAAGAATATAGTGAATACTTATCCAAATAAATAAAATAATAATTAAGGCTGTTTGCAATATATCTATTTCTTAAATGAATAATCATCTAATTCAAGCGGGCAAAGCCGCGGGCAGGCCGCTAGTATTAAATAAAAATATACTACTTGCAGTACAAGCAAATTACAAGTCTAAAAACAGAAACATATTCCTTTTAACCGAATTCCGTATGAAAAAGAGGTTATTAATTCTTTTTTTTATTGTTAAAAAATATTTCTGATTTCTTATTATATATCACATTCGTTCTTTAACAAGAAAGTGACTTCCAAGACGCTGTACAAGTAGCGAATGTTGTTTTATGATAAAGAAAAATAATAATGGAATACGCAATAAATACTGTTGTACGTCTTATCTGCTAAGCAAGTAAACTGTGTAAATAAGTGGTTGCAGTTGTATCTCGGTCAGTATTTGTATCAAATTGAAGAGGCCGTCGTGGCATAGGGTTATAAGCGTGCACTGTAAAACCGAATGGTTGTGGGTTCGATACCCACTCGAGGGAATTAAATAATTACTTAAATTTATATTTCCATTTCTTCGTTCTGGTGTCAAGGCAAAGCTCGGCATTGAGTTCTGCTACTCAACACACAATGCTTCCAGAATTCGGTAGAAAGTGGGGAACGCAGTGTCTTAACACTAGGTTCCCTCTTCCTACCGTGTTAGAGGTGGGACACATACTTTTTTATTTATGAGCCAATTAAAATAAAACAAATACAAAATATTAAGGTATGTTCGATAAAATACAAAAGTGCACTTTTTCAATTGGTTTAGCCCTTTCTGAGATTAGCGTGAAACGCAAACGCACAGTCAAACCAAACGAGTTCTATTACATTGTTGAATGCCCCCAATAACAATTTTTCTAAAATATCTTCCATGTACGGACATCGTTGAGTTACGATTTTATTATAAACATAGATACTAATGTATGGCTTAGTGCTCAGAGCGCCTGGTCGGTTTCCAGGAGGCGCGAGTTCGAGTCCCGCTATGTTCAAAATTTTATACGTTTTTAAAATAAGTATTTTTCTTTCCTAAGTGTAGAGTAACACTTTAAAAATGTCAAAAATATAGATTTTTTTTCAAAACAATTGAATATCCTTATGGGAATAACCAAAATACAACCTAATGATTTAATAATTTTCACTTTAGAAATCTTAAATGCGTTGCAAATATACATTATAGTTATATTAAAACACGAACGTAATTCAATGTATTAAGTAAATAATTCAGTAGTTTAAGCGGGCGAAGCCGCGAGCGGATCGCTAGTAGTTAAAAAGAACAGCAATTCTAAATTAATTTGAAATAACTCTAAAACCGACCTAACCTTGGTGACCTAAGCAATTGTCACCTTGGCTAAAGCTAAACACATAAATAATACAACGCAATAACAACACAGTCAGCTAACTGCGGCGTGCCACTGTTATTGCTTCCATCCAACCCCCCCCCCCCCC
>JAATLQ010025527.1:12354-70421 GCA_013421005.1 Heliconius erato x Heliconius himera
ACTGATCTATTAATTGGTATACGTACATATATGTACACATACTGTACATATAATATTACGTTATATGTATTGCAGATCGTAATAATTTATGATTATGAAGCATTTATCAGCTAATAACAAGGACTTGCATTAGATAACTCGCACGTATATTTTGCATTGTGCTGAATTAACATAAACGTCTAATTAATCAATATACTTGCCGTTTGTACCTGCTGGCTTATTGTTGGTACTAAATATTTGGTTAATTTCAATAAAATATTAGGAAGTTTGTGTGCGTATGCATTTATTTTTGTTTTTTTTTCTACAATATAACTACAAATTTCCATTTTTCGGATTTTTTCGTTTGTTTGTACAGTAAATTCCTAAAGCTAAGACCTAAGCCATAAGCGAAAAAATGAACCTTTACAGGGTAAAGGTATTTTTTTTCTTTTGATATAATGTTCCTATATTCATTACAAATATAAAATATAAAAAGTTAAACATTTAAAAAAATCGTATCTATATTAATATAATACTTTTATTGTTGCTGATTTTTGATTTTGCATGAATGCTACGTTCTTCAGTGTGAGTGAGGAGTGCTACAGGCTATGTAATATTATGGTGTAAGTCTTAGTTAGCCTTAGATAACGAAATAACAATAATAATGAACGTCATCGAATTGCTTTAATTCCGTGCGCTGCAAAAATGGTAAAATATATGTTAGTTCATTGTATGGAAGATATGTTCTTTTTTATTATTGCTACAAAAAATCCACAATACCGTTATAAATAAGGCATTTTGTGAAAAAAAATAAAATAAAATTGCAAGGTGATATTTCAATATCACTCCATCATCAAGGAAATTTTATAATGATATGCTTTGGCTTTTATAGCATGTAATTTGATCATATACCTTTTGAGAAAATGTAAATTTAAAATAATTCAACGCTCTGTTCACGACCGCAAGCATAGGCACGAGTCCTGTGGGGAGCGCCCCTGCCGCCGATTTCGTCCTCGCAAGCAGCCATGTAGTGTTAGCACTTTCTCAAAATTATTGAATGTATAAATTATATTAAATTAAATCAGCTTCACGCTGTATCCCGCACACAGCAGGGTAGGCGGAGGGAACCTAGTGTTAAGACACCCTGTTCCCCACATTTAAATTATATTGATTATCTTATAGCAAATGCAGCATAATAAAATAATTATAAGTGGTATGCGGTCAAAGCAGTGAGTGGGCCGCTAGTTAAATATAAAGTTTAAACATTCATTATGAAACTAATTTGATAGATGGTAAATCACCGAAATTTGAATCGTATAACTTTTTCATAGCGGCTTTTGGTTAGTTCCCTTTCTATAACTTTGCCACAAATTGATGCCCAATTGTTCTTGCCGTGTCACAAATTTCTATTCAAAAATTAAATATGTTATTCAAAAACAATACTTGAGGCCAGCCATGGCTCAGGTGCACAAGTGTGTAACTGTAAACGCGACTGGTTATGGGTTCGATACCCACTCGAAGAAATAAAATATTTAATATTTTCATTTCTTCGCTCTGGTATCGAGGTAAAGCTCGGCGTAGAGTTCCGGTACTCAACACACAAAGTCCTCAGAATTCGGTGGAAAATGCGAAACGGAGTGTCTTAACACTAGGTTGACCCTGTCTTCCCCGCTCTGCGTGGGATACACAGTGACGCCAAAAAAACAACCAAAAATACTTACTTGATAATATTTTGCACAATCTCTCTTGTTAATTTATAAAAGATTCATGCCACAATAATAAGTTTAATAAAGATTATTATTGCAATTGTGCATTAGTTTGTAAATTGCAGTTATCACGTTAAATAAATGTGAGTGAGAAATAATTTAAATATAGAAATTATTGTATGAGATGATGCTATTTATACAAGCAATAAACTAGAAATTTTTTAAGTTATTTTTTTTTATTTCACGTAGTAATGTATTGGGTTTTTAGCAAAGTATATCCGCAGATACGGATCCGAATATAGGATTGATTTTTTTTCATTTCGACTTTAAATAAAAAATGGCCAGAACAAAACTTGTTGTTTATGATAGTCCTTGCGCTGGTAGCGAGGTAAAGCGTGGTATTGAGTTCCGTCACTGAAAACTCAATGCCTTGAGAATTCGGCCGAAGGTGGAGGAACGGACTGACTTACCACAATATTCCCAGGTTCCATCTGGCTATGAGTGGAGTAGACTGTGAAACTAATAAAAAAACCAAAAATAAATTTTATCAAATTAGTATAATATAGTGGTAGTTTTTTTAAGAGAATTAATAGCACAAATCGATCAATTCTCAAAATATTTATTCGTATCTACTTTATCTAATGGAAAATACTAAGCATTCTATTCCACTTACATTAGCTTCAAAGTAAGGAAATTGCACCACAATGGCTTATCACGGCATGTGATTGCAAGCCCCTGAATGTATTTTCCATCGGTTTTCAATTTCTAAACGCCATTGTTTTCTAGTAATATTTAGTCTGGACTATTGAATTTATTGATTTCTATTGAATCGAGTCAAACAACTGTCTGTGTGAATTGCTTTCCAATCCGACATGCAAGCTTGCGGTGTGGCTGATGCGTTTCATTTTGCAAGTAAATATATATTTTTTTATCTTGATATGTATCTATTTTCTATTTAGAATTGATTTATTATCTGTATATAGAGAAGAGCATGTAATAAGTAAAAAAAAATTAGCTTCACGCTGTATTCCGCGCACACCAGGGTAGGCAGAGGGAACCTAGTGTTAAGACACTCCGTTCCCCACTTTTTGCCAAATTTTGGAGGCATTGCGTGTTGAGTAAAAGAACTTAACGCCGCGCTTTGCCTCGACACCAGATCGAAGAAATAGAAATATAAATGTAAATAAATATTTCACAACCTCGAGTGGGGATCGAACCGACAACCAGTCGGTTTTACAGTCACACTTTGTGCCGCTGCGCCACGACTGTCATCTACCTAAATGTTTATTTATTAAAAATCTTTCTTCAAATAAAAATTCAAATGTTATCCAGGTGCTATGACCGTCTAAAACAAGAGCTCATACGACGCTAATATACGGGTATCTGTAACGTGAATGATTTATTTGTCTTGATGCACAATAAATTTTGCGAACTTGACAAGTTATACGTGTGTTTACCATTGAAATAAATATTGCTACAACAAACAAATTGCCCTTAAGTTTCTGTGCCATAATTTATGAAGTGTGGGTACAAGCAATGCTGACTTACTTATTTGAAATACTATTATTATTAGACTTCTGATATTGGCTTGTTAAAGAGAACAAAATTAACTAAAGTATTACACATTTAACATCAAATATATATTTTTTTAAATCATAAAATGATAAAGAATCGAGTTTAAGAATTTCAATTTAAAAATGCTATTATAATTAATACTTATTATTACTTAATATTTTCACGAATTAATACTTGCTATAATATATCTAAGCCTTCCGTAAAATATAAAGTAAATTTGTACATTATTTAAAGCACCTATATTCTGGAATAGGATAATAATAACAGATTTCGTTTGGAGTTTATAATCATGCATCTTTATTTCAATAGCCACAGTGGCTTAGGTTTTTTTTCTCATGTGTGTTTTCTTTGTTTAAAATTACAATTTTCACAGTTTTCCTCCAGTCATCGGATATCATACAGACTTATACTTTTTTAAGAAAACGTTAAAAAAATTGAACGTAGCAGGATTTGAACTCTCGTCTTTTTGGTAAACGTTCTAGCGCTCTGACCACTAAGCAATACGTTCACAGTTACATCGAAATTTCAAAATTCAAAATTCAAAAATCATACAGTCTTATTAGTACAAAAAATATCAGTTTAATATTATTTGTACTAATAGTAGAGAGTAAAAGTGTATATTTAATTTTTTTTATACCTAATATATATATTATATAAGCTAATTTTGTTGTAACAATAAAAATACCTAAATATATACCTTAATTACAGTTAAATTAATTATTAATTGGATGCAGAGCAAGCGTAGATACTGCTACAAAGTTTTCCAATTATCAGCGGAACATTGTTAAAACATCTATTAATAATAAATGATTCGACCGAACCAACAAAGTTTATAGAAATAACGATAAGTTCTTAATATGTTAATTGACCATGATTTGTTCTAAATAAGTAAAATATAGAACGATAGCGGTTTTACAAAGTACTATTACTGTATCAGAAAAAAACTGCTAATCTTATAAAAAAACAGGCACTGCGCTCGAGCTTGATAAAGGCTTCAGATATTTATAGGAACATTATTGGGAAATATTTATAGGAACATTATTACAGTGGGGAACGGAGTGTCTTAACACTAGGTTCCCTCTGCCTACCCTGCTGTGTGCGGGGTACAGCGTGAAGCTAATTTAATTTAATTATTTAGCTGAATTACTTTTGTGTCATGACTCAACTCTAGTAACTGAATATTTAATAGATAAATTAAGTAAGGCTATTAAAAAAAATACTATGATCTTCTACGAAATACCTTAACAGGCCTATTTCTTACCAGCAATATCCAAATTTCTAGAAAAAATACTCAACAACAGATTACTTAAGTATTTAGATAAATTTAGTATACTTTCTCCAAATCGATTTGGGTTTAGACAAGGAAGATCAACAGAAGATGCCATAAGGTCCACTGAAATGATCACAAATTAACTATACAAAGGAAATAAATGTTTTAATATATTTTTGGATCTTAAAAAAGCGTTCGTTACTGTCTTCCCATCGTTGTACATAAACTGGAAAGGGCTGGAATTAGAGGTAAAGAGCTGTTAATGACAGCTCGCTTAGAAATTATTTTACAGGAAGGAAGCAAATGGTCAAATTAGATGAACATATGCATAAGCCACTGTGCCGGATGACGTACTCCAAGGAAATGTTTTAGACCATAGTTTAATTCTATATATACATGATGTGTGTAATACGCAGATAGAACAAGCAAAAATCTTCTCCTACGCAGATGAAACTGTAATCATTTTCACTGGTAATACTTGGATGAATATCAGGAACAGTACTGAGCAAGGTATGGGCCGAGTAACCAAATAGTTATTCAGTAATCTAGTGACCCTTAACAGGCCAGTCGTAGCGTTGCAGCACAACGTGTGCTGCAAAATTGAGCCCCACTTAAGGAAATGGAATATTTATTACGAGTATAATAATTATTAAAATTTATATTTTCAGTTCTTCGCTCTGGTCTCGAGGCAAAGTGTGACGTTGAGTTCCGCCACTCAACACGCAATGCCGCCAAAATTCGGCGGAAAGTGGGCAACGGAGTGTCTTAACACTAGGTTCTCTCTGCCTACCCTGCTGCGTGCGGGATACAGCGTGAAGCTAACTTAACACGGATGGAACAAAATATATTCGTATTTCGTTTTTAACAAATGATTAAACACAGCTTAATAATGATTTTATATAAAAATACACACATGCGGAGACGTGCAGAACTATAAATGTCCTCCTACCATAAATAAAGTGAAGTACATAAAATATTTGGGAGTTAGGTATAGTGGACCAAAGGCTATCATGTTGCCCCCAACTAGAACGAATGGAATGGAAAGCACGAGTAGAATTAGAAAATTAATTTTATTATTTCTTACCCTGCGACATGTAGTTCTAACATATATAATAATATGAGAAAACTGAAGCTTTTATTGAGCATGATATGATGACGGTGATAAAACAATTATAATATATATAGGTACAATAACAAGTATATAAGTAAAAGTTGTAGATTGAATTTAACATATTTTACGAACAAAAAGGTTAGTTTAGGTTCAATTTCTGTACGATTGTGAAAATCGTAGCGACGAGTTTTCTTTAATAAAATTTCATTGTTTTTACACTGCAATAGAAGAAACGACTTACTCGCAATGTGTTGAAGTTAGATTCCAATGAAGAATCTAATTCGATGTTGTTTTTTTTAAATTAAAACATAGTCATTCACATTTCTATTCGTTAAAGATAAAAAATGTGAAACTGCTGTGAATAAACTTGGGTATCGATATCAAAATGTCAGTAAAACTTAGTTCAAATTTTGCACCCAGGTATCAGTAAAACAAAGTTTTGTTAAATAAAGGATTTTGGAGTGAAGTCGAAATACTGTGAAGTAGTCAAGTATTTGTTGAACTTTAAACTTTTTCGACGTTTTTCGGAGAATATATTATTCTAAATGTATTTTTAAATATTAAAGAGAGCGGAAACAATATCATACCATGTTTCTCCGATGTATAATAATATCTCCGGGATTTCACCCACATTTGTACTTGAACCCATAACCTTCTTTTAGACTAATTTTTAGTATTAAATCAAAATCAGCTTCACGCTGTATCCCGCACACAGCAGAATAGCCAGAGGGAACCTAGTGTAAAACACTCCGTTCCCCACTTTCTGCTGAATTCTGAAGGCATTGCGTGTTAAATGGCAGAACTCAACGCCGCGCTTTGCCTCGACACCAGAGCGAAGAAATGGAAATATACATTTAAGTAAATATTTCATCTCCTCGAGTGGGTATCGAACCCACAACCAGTCGGTTTTACAGTCACACTTTGTGCCGCTGCGCCACGACTGGCCTCATAATTTTCAGTATGTTAGTAAATTATTAAAAAAAATGTAAATTGTGTCATCCTACTTTATTATGGCAAGTGACATGATCACCTTCGGTTATGAGCATCTGAAAAACATTTTAGAATACAGATCACAAGTATTTATGACATTAACGTAGATATATTTATTTAATTTAAATTTCAATTTATTTCGAATATTATATTATTCACGAGTGATCAAAAATAATTTGGTATATTATTTTTAACTGAAATACCTATATATTGCTTATCACACAAAAATTAATTGCCCGCTGTACATAAATCAAGATGTTGGTTGCGACAAACGTGCTGGTAATGGCTTGTTAATATATTAATGTCTGATTTAATCATATACAGCCTGTACATATGCGTATAACATGTATTAGATTATAGAAATTATAATCCTATTAGAGACATCAAATGAGTATAATATGTACATTAATATATAAGTACTTTTTATTATTTAGAGTTAGTCGTGAACTAAATAAAATAAGTAAAAAATGAATTCAAGTTGATTTTAGAATAAAATACGTATACAGAGTCAAAGTCAAATAATTTTATTTAAAATAAGAAGGTACATGCTTCATTTTTTTAACGCCAAATAATTGACCACAAGTTCACTAAAATTAATGCATCAGACCTGAGAAGAACTGGCGCAAGAAACTCAGCGGGACTTATTTTTTTTAATTACATTCTTGTTATATGAAAAGAACTACAATTATGAGTTTGTAATGATTTTTTTTCTATGATTTTTTTTCTCTTTTTGGATGTTTTCTTTTCTTTGTATTGCGATTTTTATTTGTACTACAAGATCTCAGTTCTTGCCAAATTTCAATATTCTAGGTCAAAGAGAAGTTCCCTATAGGATCTTGAATACGTGACGAACTTGATAGAAAATGCAGTAATAACGATGCATAACTGCGTATATCTTTAAATTGTGTTGACTTAGAAGCTTTTATTAGGGAACGATGATAGTATTAATATGTTAGTAGACCGATATTTGTATACATTGTTTTATTTAAACAATATAGTCGGTTTAAAATGATAATTTTAATGAGTTTTAGTACTTATAAAACAGATTCAACAAAGGTGACCACCATGACTTCATTATTTCATTTGAAAACCTTGTTTTTCAAATGAAATAATGATTTCATCTTTACATAGTTTTCTGTATGTACTTAATATGATTAAAAACATAATTTAACAGATGAACAGTTAGAAAAAATATTGATTTTAAGATTAACCTTCTATTACGTGATATTTTTCGTTAAAACATAAGGCACATCGTGCGTCTCGTCTTCTATTCTCATAATAAACCGGAACCGAAAACAATTATTTCAAATAATGACAACCTACAGCTACCCCTACCCATGGCAACCGTAATTTTACAGGCAACCATATATCTATATATTTAATAGTGTTGAGAAAAGTATAAGCTTTAATTTAAGAAGATACATAATTTACTTAAAAAACATATGAGAATAGATTATCAACATTAAATGACCTGTTTAAACCCTGCGGTTCCGGTAGATTCAGAGGTGGCAACCATTCTTTTTACAATTCCTTCTGCAATTTTTACAATTCCTTATGCGATTTTCTTTCAAATAATATTGGATTTACATAAAAAAAAGTTAATACAATTTTTCAACAAAAAAGAAATAGCAAATTTAATTAAAAGTGATTACGGAAAGATTTTTCTAGACAACCCTAGTGTAATCTATTCTACTATCATGTATCATTCTTAAAAAAAAGTTCTATTAAACAAACAAATGCCTGCAGATTCGTGCAATGGGATCTTAGGCCATAAAAGTGGACAACATTAAAAAATAAACTTTTATATATAATACTACTATTTGAAATAGAATATTGACAAAATATTGCAATATTTTGTTATAGAATTACGATAGAAACCAACAGCACGTGCAAGGTATGATCGTGTGTGGTAGGTTCAAAATTCACAAAGATATCTTGGCATTTATCCAAGTCACACGTACTCGTATAAAACTATACGTAAATTGGTGATTTCATCGATATTCGACGCTATAAAAGTGACTTAATATTAAGCTCACTTTCCATTTTGTTTTACTGGATACTTTAATATTATATATTTACGTATTTTAATATTGTAAAGTGATAAGATAAAGAACGTTGTATTAAGCAACGACTGTCAGTATTTTAAGTGACTTGAAGTCGTCACTGGTATAACTAAGAAAGCCGAATTTAAGCCATTTCCTCGCGAGATCGATTGGGGAAAACTTAAGAATCAATTAACGAGAGAAATAAGTAAAGATTTTGTCACGAAGGCATTGCTGAATATGTGTACCGGCTTAAGCTGAAAGACTCTCCGAGCTGCAAATGCAGTCGTGAAGCACCTGAGTCGGTAATGCATATATTACTATTCTATTCTATTTTAGTTTAGCTTTACGCTGTATCCATAGCGGGGTGGTCAGAGGAAACGGAGCGGCAAACGCTACGGTCTCTGCATACCTCTTTTGATTTGTCCACATGTCTTCTGGTGTTCCTAACGCTTTTTACGACCTTCCTCCAGTATCTTTAATACTGTGTTTTCAAAGGTCAACCGAAGTGTCCTCTACCTCTCTTATTGCTCAATTTTCCATCATATATCATCATTGGCCAGCACTATCTAGGTACACTCAGGAGCTTTATGTCACGAAAAGTAAAGATGTTGAGGTGCATGTGCGGCGGATTTTTTTTATAATTTAGCTGGATCACCACGGCTCTACCTCAGGTATAAAGTCTTCATAATCAAATATAGTATCTGTACGTATAAAACTTTGGGATTCAAAATAATTAATAGATTCGTATTCTATTAATTATCTTGGACCCCAAAATATACAAACTAGAAAAGTAGGATTAAAGTATAGATTAATTATATAACATTTTTGCTTTTTTACTGAACATTTAAAGTAAACGTTACCATCATGAGCGCAGCATTTTAATACCATACCCATTAGAATCGAACGGAATATGGAATTCTGAATAACTATTATATATTTTGTGTTATATTTATTTTCCAGTCTGGTATAACTTATAAGTAAGGTTGGCTCGAATCCAAAATGTAGAGTGACAGTTAGTAATTTGGGATATCGACAGAGCATGACTGCGTATACAGTATTTTTTTTTAAGTAATTTTAAGTTCTATTTGCATGAATAAATAAATAACAGTACAAGTGCTCTTATTTAGGTTTATATATTTTTTGCGAGATTTGACACAAATAACCAATATTTGTAAGTATCAAATTGAATGTTTAGATTAAGTAAAAATATAGTAATGAATATTAAATTTCCATCTTCCTTTTATCCTAGACTACATGTGAGACCGGATGTTTGTTCCATTTTCACGAAAAAAAACGATTAAAATAATTTGGCTTTTGGCTTTTGAAACTTTACAGCGATATAGCTTATACATGAAAATAATACATAAGCTACTTTTTTGTTTACTGTGCTTCAAAGAACTATAGACTTCATTACTTGATTTTTTTTAATTACATGATTTTTTTTCAGTTTGATATGTCTACGCGATCTCGAGATAAAAGGTTTTGATAGGCGGACAACGAAGTGATCGCATAAGAGTTCTGTTTTTACCTTTGTGGTACGGTATCCTAAAAAATAGCATATTTAAATGAACCCTTAAATTATTTTTATTTAGTTCCAAGTCTATTAAAATCTCTGTGAATAACAAACAAACGATGTCCTTGAAAAGCTTTCTCGCTTTTAAGAAATATGGTTGCATGAAAAGATAAAATAATAACTTAAAGAATAAGCTTTTATTTATATTACTAGACGCCATCCGCAACTCCTTTTTTGTAGATTTTATGACCATTTTCATATTACTTTTTCTGTTTATTACGCGTTATCGCTATAATTTAGTGATATTATTTCAAGACATTGCTTATGATGTGTTGTTGTGTACTCAATGCCGCGATTTGCTTTATTGGGGAGGGAAATAGTAAACGGTTTAATTACTGTGCGCTTAGAAAATTCAGCGGCAGGTAACAGGTCAAATAGTTCTCCAGAATACTCCCCATGATATATGCGGTACAGAATGCACAGACATCTCTACACAAAGCCCAGCATGTGTCAAGCCCAGCACAGATCATTGGTTGGCCGAACCTGGGCTCTATACAGGGCGAATCGGTGGTTTGGCGTGAAGTACTGTCTAGTTTTGTTGATGACCTCCAGTTTCTTTGAGACCAACTTGGCCTTGCTTTTCAGATGATCGCAATACTGGCTTCACTCGAAACGCTAAGGCCCAATGTACTGATACTGGGCGAGGCTATAAGGGGAGAGTTTTGGAAGACTGGCGATACGATAGATGGGGTTTCTTGTGTTTCACGCGCAACCTTGTGTCTTCTTGGGATTGAATTGGACCAAGTTCCTTTCACCCCATGAGGAAACATTCTCATGGGATGCTTCAACTGAAGACACAAGTTCATTTCGTCACTGGCCGACGTTTTCCCGAGAAAGACATCAGATCAGATCATCTCATTAGCAATGGATGCTAGAATCTTCGAACATGTCATTGATATGCAGAAGAAGCGATTTACATTATTGGACAGCACGCAGCTTTGAGGAACGCCAGCGTTCACGGGCATATGTTCGGAGCAAAAACCGTCGATAGCGATCTTGCTGCTGCGCCCTGTTAGAAAACTGGCGATCCACTTGCATAAATTCTCGGGAAGCCCATAGCATGGAAGTTTAGCAAGGAGCGCCCCATGCCGCACTCGATCAAAGGCCTTCGCCATGTCGAAACTAACTGCCAGGCCTACTCCCTTGCTTTCAATAGCCGCAACCCAGCGGTGGGTTAGGTAAACTAGAAGATCATCGGTTGAGCGGTCAGTGATTCTCTAGATAAACCAAGAGCTGGTTCGGCTCGAGATCGGGTGGATAAGAGCGCTCTTCCTTGAGTCTGGGACTACGCCGACTAAGTAAGAGTGCCGAAACAACCGCGTTAGAACCGTTGTCAGCTCAGGAGCACAAGAACAGAGCACTAAGGAAGAAGGATGTCATCTAGCCCGCTCGACTTGTGTATGTCCAAAAAGGACAGAGCTCGCCTAACACCTGTTTGGTTGAACCTAACCTCAGGCATTGGCGTTGTTCCTTGGTCATCCAAAGTCGAGTTCGAGGCAAAGAGAGCGCCCAGGAGATCAGCTTTCTCTTTTGCCGTGTGGACCAAGACGTCATTTCCTGTGCGAAGCAGCGAGGGCTGGCTAAAGTTTATATTCTAAATTATTTTAATTTCAATAATAATTAAATACATTTAAAATGTACCCACACAACATATCTACAATAAATACAGCTGAGCAGTACTTATTTTTATTAATATCTACTCTTTGTACTGTACAATTTCGATTTACACAAAAGAGCAAATACTCGCAATATGTTCACAGATGTTTCGATATTTGATTTTTATAATCGCATTATTTATATACCGGTTTATAAACGCCATCATTAAGTGATAGGTTCTCAATCGTTTATTTAGAAACACTGCCTTTTCGTAATGCCCCAATTTTTATGATAATAGTTAGAAAAATTAAACCCATGATTTTTCCGTAAGTAGGTATCACAAATGTTGTCAATGTTTTTATGTCATGGAAAGTAAGTTGCAGTTTAAAATTCAAGTTGAAAGTTCAAGTTTGCAGCTTTAAACAAAAAAACATTGACTTTTATTGTACTTATAGACTGGATCCCAGTGCTCCCAGACCTACGTCATTTTAGCAAAGCTCAAATTTTGAGGATTAATAGTCTAATATTCAGTTATGACGGTATGCAGCTGCGTCTACCTTGAAATTAGTATATACGGTATGCGTATATACTAATTTCAAAGTAGACCCCCTTCTGACGTAGCGCCAACTAAAAGTAACACTTACCTAGTTTAAAGTGAAAACGCTCGTATTTAAATATATTTTTAAGAATAATGTAAAAACAGTATATTTATTTTTGCTAGACCCCTTACGGGAGCCTTTACTCCCACCAAACGTTGTCCTAAAGGTTGTTTAAAATTATAGCTAACTACGTTTTACTAGCAGGCCTTAATTGTATATATATTATTTATGGGAATATTTCAAGACCCTTTATAAGCTCCTAGACCAATCCGATGACTCAATCATCCTCCCAGACAGAGATGTACCTTTAGATGGCGCTACCTCTAAAAGGGTCACACTTTCAATTTACGTACCGTCTTAACTACATATTACACTAATAATCCTGGAAATTTCTGCTTTGCTAAAATGATCTACGTCTGGTGGCCCTGGGATCTAGGGCTAGTAAACATCTAAATTTCTTATACGACATATTTATTTAATCTTGGCGAAATTAAGAAAAATTTACACAATTTTTTTTTCTTCAGCTTCATGCTGTATCCTGTATGTAGCAGGGTAGGCAGAGGGAGCCTAGTATTAAATAGCTCCGCTCTCCACTTTCTGCCGAATATTATGTGTTGAGTGGCGGAACTCGCTTTTGTCTCGACACCAGAGCGAAGAAAAGAAAATATTAAATATTTCATTTCCTAGATTGGGAAGCGAGCCCACAACCTGTCGCGCTTACAGTCACGCCCCTGCGCCACGACTGGCATCTAATTATACAAATAAAATTATTTGTAATATCTATACTAAAAATTTTATCCAATATCTCCTGTTTAAATAATATTCACTTATTACTTAAACTTACCATACAAAAAGGAAGGTTAAACAGATTACATTCCTATGCAAATGGTCGACGAATAGCGAATGGACGTCGCCTAAACGACAATCTGAATTCTATTTGATTCTTTGATGGAAATTCTGGTTTCTTATGTGAAATTGCATATCTTCTATTTAATCTACTGGTAAGATTCACTTCATTCCTGAGTACATTTTTTATCTTTGTTTTTAGAGCAACATCCAGAATACAGCAGTAGGTATATCCGAAGCGGATCTCTATGTTATCTTTCATGCCAGAGCGAGCAAATGAAAATTAATTATTCACTCTCCGGAGTGGGAATCAAACCCCCGACAAACATGACACTTAAAGTCAAACTGTCGCACTGCCACTGTGCGATAGCCGCTTGTTATAGTCGATTCTTAGGCGTCGATTACTGGGGCTTTGATATTGATAACTGAATATTTTGACTAGATAATATAAATCTTATGCAACTTATTGAGTGTCAATTACTGGGGCCCTTATCGTGTTTAGATGACAATATAAGCCTTAGATACTATAGAGCGTATTGTATATTTTAACAAATTTCTTAGTAATTTCATACTTTGAATTAACTTCTTTGTAAGATAATAAC
This sequence comes from Heliconius erato x Heliconius himera, assembly GCA_013421005.1. Classification (NCBI taxonomy): domain Eukaryota; kingdom Metazoa; phylum Arthropoda; class Insecta; order Lepidoptera; family Nymphalidae; genus Heliconius; species Heliconius erato x Heliconius himera. The sequence continues at coordinate 26,247 of JAATLQ010025527.1, forward strand.
TAAAATATATACCATTATCTTTAAAAAAGAAAAAATAAATGCCATTATGGCACTTCCTCAGCATAACACTAGAACTAATCGTCATATCGTTGGGTTCATCACCGACGATAGGTTTGCAGTTTGTCGCTCAATAACTGTATCGAACCATCTTAATACTGCACACAATCATTTTGGATTTACGCCAAAATCACTTATTTGGAACATGTTTCCAGTAAAATCTCAATGCATATAGGCTTGTTGAGGCTTGCTATCTAATTATTACTATTATATAATAATGTATATAACATTATAGTGTTATTTTATATACAACATTTAAAAATCAAAATACAAAGTGAAATGGTAAATGAGATTTGTATGTATTCGTAGTATAATTGTATTAAAATTAATTTATAATTAATATATTGTTAAATTAAATTAAAGATAGTGTTAGTCTACAACTTAACTTAAATACAAATGGATTTGCAAATACAGATAGAAACGAGCTATGACGATTAAATAAGATCGCTGACGAATTTAGACATTGTACAAGGCCATAGGTTTTGTTTAATTACGTCGCTGATAAAACACAGCAAATACTGAATATGTCATTCTTGCCACCTGAAAAATAAAACAATTTTTATAAGCGTAACCTATGCGGTACATAATAATAAGTGAAACTACAATAAAATGTTATCAGTATTTTTCATTTATTACCGCATTTATGATTTTTTTTAGAATAATGTATCCCTCACATTATTATTCTTGTCTAAAACAAGGACACTTTATTCAAAGGAAGGATAATAATAGTATTTCTTTTAGTTTTGCACATCCCGCATGCAACAGGGTAGGAAAAAAGAACATTAATTTGAAATGCTCCGTTCGTCGCATTTTCCTGTGGATTTATCCGAGTGAGGAAAACCTTAATTAATTCTCTTGAGTAATAATCGAATCCACAGCCATGTGTTAACAGTTAGACACTACCCTAATGCGCCAGTATGGTGTGAAAAGTTTAAAAATTATAAAAATAAAAATCTATAATTTTCACTTAAGAACCGTAATTTTTCACCTTTTTATTTACGAACATTCTATGCTCAATAGTTATGGGCGTTAGAATAGGGAAGCTGAATGGATCCCAGATTTTTTTTTAACAAAAAAATTATGCCTAAAAAATAAAAAAAAACTCCTAACACACAAAGATGAGTTCCAAACTAAACTAAAAAGTGTATATTTATGACTGTGTAAATAAATGGGCGTGGTTTTTTTTTGAAGATAAAAAAATATAGAGTAGGAAAAATAATAAAGCAATTACTTACAGAAACAAACGTGGAATATGATAAATCTTGTATTCCAAAAGCTTTAAGTATGAGAGGTTTTTGAGCTTGCGCACATCCAACGAGAATGATGCATCTTATGTCATTATGAGTAGGTTCTACCATTTCACATACATGCCAGCCGCAATAAAACATCGCATTTGATAGCAGCGATGCCTATAGGAGATGAATATGAAATATTGAACTTATTATATATATTTTAAGTCTATAAAACCTAAAAATAAATGATGAAATGTACATACCTGATATGTGATTTCTCCTGCATTCCAAAGATTTAAAGCTAACAAAAAGAAAAGGGACCCAACAAATGTATAAGTCATGAAAGCGTTCGTCAAGTTCATATGAGGGGACAGCTGAAAGTTGGCAAGATATTTCAGTTTCAGGAATAACTTTAATTCTTTGTTCTAGAAGTTTATACTTACCGCTAGACGGAGCAGAAGCAAAACTGCGACTGCCGAACTCTCACAAACTTGCAGCGACATTATGATTCCGAAAATGCGATGTATTTCCTCCACTAGACTGAACAGCAAAAACAAATCACAGAAAAAATATTAACCTATTTAATAATAAAATATTAAAAATAATTATTTTTAAATAAATATTTATATTATTTTTATAAAATTCTCACAACATTAATTTTTGATGCAACAGAATCCCACGTAAGCACTGCAGTTTCAATATCCTCGTTGCAGACTGGTTATTCATAATTTTTAAGTTATTGTAAAAATTTCTTCTTATTCTATCATAATAATTACAAAGAGTAACGAATTTGTACGCCATTATAATAAGATGTATGATCGGCATACAGTCGGCGGCGATCATTGGGAGCATCATATATAGCCAAGTCATGTAAAAGAAGACACGAAACGCACTAGCCGTGAAGGAATGGTCGTAGTACGACGGGAAGTAAGTGACCACTGTATAGAACGGTGTTCCTGAAAGTTTTAAAACTATGTAATACTAATAAAATGTAAAAAAACATACAAAAACAATAAAATTAAAATTAGTTAAAGACACTCCGTTCCCCACTTTCCAGCGAATTCTGGAGGGACTGCGTGTTGGTTGGCGGAACCCAACGCCCTTCTTTGCTTCGACACCATAGCAATAAAATCAAAATATAAATTTAATTTTATATTTCATTTCCGAAATAATAAATATATATTTTAGTTAGCTACGCAGGTCTTACATAAATTGAATTACCTTCGACAATCATTTTTCTGAAGCTCTCTATCCCATAAGAGATTAAAGATAAATATACAGTTATCACATATAAGCCGATGCCCCACAGAACTTTGTTTTTTTGCCTTTTCATAACATGTTCTTCTTCAATATCACTCATGACTAAAGCCATTTCATTGTTTAATTTAATTATAGACGATTTGTAATAAAATACAAGAAACATTTTAATTAAAATAATATCATGTATAGCCGAGAACATGACAGCAGATTTCCCTTCTACTTCTGGAAAATCTCCAAATAACGCTGCTAAGTTCTCGAGGAAAATCATAATAAAGTAAACGCTGAAGGAGATTAAAGTATAAACTCTATAAATTTTACTTTCTTTCACTCCGTCACATAAAAAGTCGCCGGCTCCTGCGTAATAAACATACTTGCAAAAAAACGTCAACAAGCTCTTGGTGCTGGGCGACATTTTAGATACTTTAATAAAGACAAATGGGTATAATTCTCTATTATATTTCTACCGCAGCCGACAACTTAGCGCGTTATAATAAAATGTAAAAGTGTTTTAATAAAAGTTATAAAACACCAGAAACTTCTTCTAATTAACAATTGACTGTTAATGAATGTTGTTGAGTGAGTTATTACAGCGAACTTTGAAGTTCTGTTTCTATACTACATATTAAATAATTTATTATTGATACTCGTATTATCGTTCAACTGATAATAATCGGGAAAGTTTCGTAGCATATGTACGTATATATTATATGTATGTATGTAAGAATTCGGTGGTTAATTAACCGTTTTAATTAACATCAAAGAATGTTACGGCATATATTGATAGAGTTTCACAATAATTACGATAATGATGTTTCCTATAATTTATATTATAAATCGATATTTTTTTTGCAATATTGTTTATGAGAAGATTAATAAATATACTAAAGGGTAAAAAAATAAAAATACTTTTAGTTGCAAACGCAGGGAAGCCGTCGCAAGATAGACTTTTACACAATATTTTATTTCATACAATATTAGGTTTCATTTATAATCAAATTAAATATCCTATTTTACAAATACACATAAAATTATTAAAATACAAACATTCGGATTTTCATCGTCTCGTTTTTACGGTTAACGAATATTCGAGTAAACTTTCATCATATTATTAAATGATTATTGTCTTCATTATTTACTCAGTTAAATATAATCTTTTAAGAAAAAAACAAAGGAAAGATAACTAGTAAAACGATCAATTGATAATTGACGTTGACGAAAACACAAAAGCCCCAACTTAGATGTTCTGACCACTGACATCTGTCAATGAACATTTAATTATAAACGTTAACTAAATTTCATATAATTTTGAAGGGAACGTATGCAATATATGGAACAAATTCATCAGAACAAGTCTTAATAACGCTGTCTCGGAATTAAATCCTTGCTTGATATATAATTCAGAAAATTATGCTTCGTGTGTATTAACATGAGATATTAATATTACTCAAAACATATTTTCGAGCTTCAGGATCTTTCAAAAGAATTAGGAATTTCCAAAGAAAAGTTTCAATTCAATCAAACCAGCTTCACGCTGTATCCCGCACACAGCAGGGTAGGCAGAGGGAGCCTAGTGTTAAGACACTCCGTTCCCCACTTTCTGCCGACTTCTGGAGGCATTACGTGTTGAGTGGCAGAACTCAACGCCGCGTTTAACCTCGACACCAGAGCGAAGAAATGGAAATATAAATTTAAGTAATTATTTCATCTTCTCGAGTGGGGATCGAACCCACAACCAGTCGTTTTTACAGTCACACCTCGTGCCGCTGCGCCACGACTGGCCTCAATCAATAATAATCATGAATATTTCAATTCAATAATCATGAATATATTTTTTTAATATTATAGTTCATTGGGTGTCCCTTCTAACTTCGTTTGCATAGACTTCAAGGTGTAAAATGACATAAAACTTTATCCCGATTATTCCGATATTCTTCCATTCTCATAGGAAATTTGTGAAATATTCTCTGAGTATTCCTGTACAAGTGTCCACTCCCTAACCTACCTATATCCCAAATTTCAACTTTTAAAGATAAACAGAAATTTTTTGACGCTAAAGTAATTGTAATTTAAAATCCTGTAGGTATGTGTATTTCGGTGAACCGTAATATTATGTACATTTATATTTTCATATAGTAAAATTTCCATACTGCAATGAATTGAATATTATAAAACAATAAATAAAGAGACCGTTATGGCGCAGGCGCACAAGGGTGTGACAGTAAGGCTACGATTGTGAGTTCGATCCCCACTCGAGAGAATGATTTATTAATTATTAATATTTACATTCCTTCACTCTGGCACGAAGGTAAAAGCCCGGCGTTGAATTTCACCACTCAATACGCAGTGTCTCGAAAAATTCGGTGGAAAGTGGGGAACTGATTAGTAGTAGTAGTAGATTTTTTATGCCTACCCTGCTGTATGCGGGATACAGTGTGAAGCTAATTTTAATTTTGATTTAAATAAAGTAGCTTTAGTATCTGTATAGCCATTAGAATTAGAACATAATACTGCAGGAATAAACCTAATCTCTAAAAGGTTCCTAACGTCTTTTTCCAATAGACTTGTATAACAATATATCTGTAGGAACTTCCCACGGGACGAACGGCGCGGGTCACGTACGAGAATTGTTTTTCGACGAAACCAACATTACCTCTCACTTTGAGAGGAAAACTTTATACCCTATTCCGTACAGAGACGCATTATTTCAACAAATTTCTCAAAGTGCGATAACGTGTCTGAAGATACGAAAAGTTCGAAGGAGGTATGTACGTCGTGTTGATGATTAGAACAATAAATACAATGAAATATTCCCACAAGTATGACTTTTGATTTCAGAACTACTTTAATTAAATGTATCTTGGTCTTTGTCATATTTGTCATCAAGTCGGAACATATAACGGTTTTTTTTACATTTATATAGATAAACATAATGTCAAAAAGTTCCTAGCACTGACACCGATAATATGAACCAAAATAAAAACAACTTTGTTTGTTAATATTTTATATTTATGTTATAAGGTGTCGAAGTAAAGCGCGGCGTTGAGTTTTGTCACTAAAAACGCAATGCCTCCAGAATTCGGCGGAAAATGGTTAATTGAGTGTCTGAACACTAGTTTTCCTCTGCCTACGCTGTTAAATATGGAATACAGCGCGAAGCTAATTCAATAAAGTATGTATATTAAGTTATATACATTTAAATTTGTATTGTAAATAAAATAGTTTCAATACCATCAGCCGGTGCGTGTAATGAACAGGTATCAAACAATACAGCTGCGTATCCATTAGCGTGGCGTCGCTGTCCATTCGAAAGGAAACACACGCTCCGATACACTGCACTTACAAGTATTACGCTTAAGAGGATTAGTGTTAATGCAATACTTAGAGTTATTAATCATCATTCTCATTATGTTATATATACATATGCTCATTTGATATTAACTTAATTATATATTATAAGCAAGTACGTACGATCAACAAGTCATGGCCGCAATGAAGTTAGGTTTTGTGAACTTTTGTTCATTGTCAAAAAAAAAAGAAAATATCATAAACTGTAATCTGTGCAGCGATCTACAGCTAACTTCAGGGCGGCCACGATTTGTTCACCGTACTGTACAATGGCGGTTCGTATCTTTACTAATTGTATATTAGGTACATTGAACACTGAACGTTCAACTGGCAGTAGTATAGAAGTACGGGCGCAAGATTGTAAATGTGGACAATATCTATGAATTAGAAGCGCACAAGCGTTAACACGACAGTTGTGGGTTCGAATCCCACTCGGGGGAATGCCTCCAGAATTCGGCGCAAAGTGAGAACAGTGTTTTAATACTGGGCTGCCTCTGACAAATCCGCTGTATGCGGGATACAGGGTGAAACCGATTTGAGTGTGAATCGAACCAAGAAAACCTGCCACGTTTACATAATAATTTGGCCCAATTTGGCATCATGTAAATAAATATATGCACTTATAAAAACACAGTTATGTTGATATCAAATACAGCCAAAATAACCTTTAATCTTATTTATGTGATTTATTTATATTTTAGTTTGGTCTTTGCTTATTTGGGTAGTAGATTAGATTTTAAAATTTCGTAGTTAGGTAATAGTTAAGTATTTTCTTTTGTTTTATTCTGCTTCCGGTTAATATATGTAGAAGCGTGTAGCAGAACAGTGTGTCTTAACACCAAGTTACCTCTACCTGCACTGTTGTGTGCGGGATACAGCGTGAAGCTGATTTAATTTAATTTTTTAGGTAGAGGCCAGTCGTGTTGCAGAGGTCTCGTACCTCTGAGGTACGAGCGTGTGACGGTAAACGCGACAGGTTGTAGGTTCGAGTCCCACTCGAGGAAATGAAATATTAATTATTTTCATTTCCTTGCTCTGGTAACTAGGCAAAGCGCGGCATTGAGTTCCGTTACTGAACACGCAATGCTTCCAGATTTTACTTAATTCTTCCTTCTGGAAAGTCGCGTGATTTCGCGGGTAAAGCCGCGTTCGCCACGCTAGTATAAAAAAAATGCATTGAACATAAACATGAGCGGCTCAATTCGGATTACCGCTAAGACAGCCTCTGTAATGTCTACAATTACATTTATACAAAGAAGAATTAAGGAATTTATATTAAAAATGAAACGGGATTTATATTGGTGCTCAGACATTTCTACGCCGTGCCTTCGGTAACGTCAATTTGCATAGGGACGTAATCAGATGTTTTCTTTTTGTATCTGAAATTGAGTGATTTATATTCACAGTGGCTTTTTAATTTTCAAATGAAAAATATTATTTTGTTAGGTAAAAAATAATCATTGCTAATAAAGCGTACAACTAAAATTATTTCCAAATTATATTTCCTCATATAATAAAATCGAAATAGCGAGATTATATCCTCTTTTGGATAACACGTACAAATACTCTCAATCAAGCTATTAAAATTTACAAAAGAAAAATCAACCTCACTATTTTTTTAATATCTACGTCTATTCTATATTATCATTAAAAAGTAAAAAGAATTTCTTTAATTTTCACGATTATTACACGTTTTAAAATATCTATTTTAACCGGATTAACCATGGGTAGACTCTCCGTCCAGCCGTGACCAGGGACTACTGCAAAGTGTTCGAAACGTCGGGTTTCCAAAAATGTATAATACTAAATAAACGCTATTACTCCGATTAAAATAATTTCATTTAGAATAAAAAGAATTTGTCTGTATATAATATAATTTTATGGAAAATCATTCAGGTTAGTAAAGAAATAATAGAATTCGTTTATCTATAATACGTTTTTCTGTTTCACACGCATATCTGAACTAATGAACGGATTTCATATAACATTTTTGTTATGTAGGTACTTATTAAGCTTAGGCAGGATGTAGGCTGATATTGGAGGCTAGTGCACCGGATGCAGTGCCGGTCTCCTTGTTTACACAATAAGAAATAATAAAATGTTGCACTAACAAGAGTTGTTAAGCAGGAAAAGAATTTTCCACTAATATAAAAAATAAAAGCCTGGAACAGATGTAGACTCATAACAAATAAACTACAGCGTGATATATATTTCTCATTAACATACGAAAATTGAAGATCTTGAACATCTGAGATAGAACCATAAAAGATAATTTAAAGTTTACTAAAAAATGAGAAAATGACCCAATAGCACATAAATACCAGTTAATACTAGAATGTCTCGAATTTGACATATAAAATTACTATGACGACGGATAATAAGTCGATTTTATAAGAATTCGGAAACTACTCTGAATTCTCATAAAATCCATGCAGATGCTATTAACTTCGTACTTAAGCGAACTAAGTTAAAGTTAATATGTATTACATTTTTATAATTCACAACTAAACGAATACAAACGAGATTTGGAAATATATAATTATATATTTAAAAATAATTACTAACCCATAATATATTTCTTATATCGAGTATAAAGACGTTTACTTTAGGTTAAGTATATGTTGAAGCCAGATAGAACTTTCACATTTATTAAGCACCTTCAAAACTAATTAAACCAAGTTAAACAATGCAACTGAACCATTTCTAAAAATCGATACGGATTTCAGTTTCTGTTTGTATAAGTCCAATTAAAGTTAAATCTAGTTTGTTTTGCTGTCTGTTGTAACATCCACTAAAGAGTACATTTTATAATTTTTTTTGAAGTCAAAATAAAATTAAAACTATTACTTTTTTTTCAGCTTCATCCCGCACACAGCAGGGTAGGCATACGGAACCTAGTGTTAAGACACTACGTTCCCCACTTTCTGCAGAATTCTGGAGCCATTGCGTGTTGAGTGGCAGAAGTCAACGCCGCGCTTTGCCTCGACACCAGAGCGAAGAAATGGAAATATAAATTTAGGTAAATATTTCATCTCCTCGAGTGGGAATCGAACCCACAACCAGTCGCTTTTACAGTCACATTCTGTGCCCCTGCGCCACGACTGGCCTCATTTTTAACTATTTAACTATTACTTAATTTGTATAAAGTGAAAACAGATATTTGGCAAAGTTATTTAAAATCCAATTTAAATTGTTTACAAGGTTTATCCATGCTACAATGTGATGTACGCAATATTAAACGTACCTTTCAATACATTACGTTAATTTACGTTCCTTAAAAAAAAATGAGTAACAGTAGTAGTAGCAGTAAAAAATAAATGAATAATAATCTGTAATCTCTATTTCTAATGTTAAATTTATTTAGAATCCAGGAAACTATTAAAGGGGAGTATTAAATCCAGATTAAAAATTAAAATTATTCATTCAAACAACTATATGTATAAAATGAGAGCTTAACGTTAAAAAGCTTATACCAGCCAACCTCGTCATGTAGGGAATCATGTGGCAAGTGTATTTGGCATTTTAGCTTCACAGAAAGCAATAATTGTTGTATTTCTCCTCGTTTTTCTTTTACTATAACTATGGGTTTTGAATGTCGGGTACATTGAGCACAAATATATTTATAATAAATTCTATGCAAAATTCAAAATATACATTTATTCAAATATACACAAATATATTTTTTCAAATAGACTATTGTAAGCGCCTTTGAATCGTTGAATGAATATATTAAAAAAAATCTACCACCGGCTCGGAAGACAGTTCTGCTAAGAAGAGCTGGCAAGAAACTCAACAGTTGTTCTTCTATATCAATGGTATAATTTAATTATTACATAAACTAGCAGCTATCCTGCATGACTTTCAATATATATTAATTCCATAGATCTTTATCTTTTAAATATTCTTGAATAGTATAAGCTTTATGTGTTAGTATAATAAGCTTTATGTGTTAGTATTTTTTTAAAGATTTTAATTTATTTATCTTCTTTAAATTGTTGTAGTGTCAAACTTGAAATACAGTGTGAAATTTTATTATATACATGTATATTCATACCCATAAAAGAATGAATACCTTTTTAGAAACGAAAACTTGGCGTAACAAGTTTATCTTTATTTCTAATTCCTATCGTATTTCTGTCACTCAACAACAATACAACATTCAAATATTTCATGATTTAAATAATTCCCATTTAAAATAGATAGTCTAGATAGTGACTTGAAATAACCAGTACTTAATCATTGAATCCAACTGCCATTTTCGGTCTGTTAGGCAATAATGTGACGAGATAATGTCAGCTGTCGATCATTTGATGCCACATTAGCGATTCGCTATGTGGAAGTCTCCCGGGCGGCACATACTGTCGTAGTATTTGAATTATTACGGATTCAGTTAAATTTTATAGTATATACATTGAATGTTACTTAAGCAGCGTTGAGTTACGAAATTGCTCCAGAATTCGGCGGAAAGTGAGGGACGGAAGTGTCTTAATGAGAACGGAGTGTCTTAATACTATGTTCCTTCCGCTCATCCTACTGTCCGAGATACAATGTAACAATATGCATAAATTACAAATAATTGTAAGAATATGCAAAAAAAAGGAAAAAGGAATTTTTGATAATTTTCACTATAATAATCATTTAAAAAAATTAAATTAGCTTCACGCTGTATCCCGCACACAGCAGGGTAGGCAGAGGGAACTTAGTGTTAAGACACTCCGTTCCCCACTTTCTGCCGGATTCTGGAGGCATTGCGTGTTGAGTGGCAGAGCTCAACGCCGCGCTTAACCTCGACACCAGAGCGAAGAAATGGAAGTATAAATTTAAGTAAATATTTCATCTCCTCGAGTGGGGATCGAACCCACAACCAGTCGGTTTTGCAGTCACACCTCGTGCCGCTGCGCCACGACCGGCCTCTATCATTTAGATTTTTTGATTATATAATAGGAACGAAATAATAGACCAATAGCAATATAATTTATTTTTTTACGATTTTTTGTTTACATTACAGTATACTAAAGCATATACGCGTATCATACAGAAAGGCTTTTAGAACCAAATACACCTAAGTAAATGGATATGCCCAGTAGTTGATAGAGTAACGGAAGACTAGTGCAAATGGAAATGCATGAACTTTTATGCTCTGATTTACTTTAGGGATTTATGACTAAAATATGCATTACATTTCGCTGAAAGCCTCCGAGTGTTAACGCGACGGTTATGGGTTCGATCCCTACTCAGAGGAATTAAATATATATATATTTTTAACTTCTTTGCTCTTGCAACGACTTAAAGCGCGGCGTTGAGTTCTGCCACTAAACATGCAATATCTGAAAGGTGTGAATGGAAATATCTTATTAGGTACATAGTTTCTTAAATGTGGGTTTCAAAGACCCCTGCTATCTGCGGGAAACAGAGTGAAGCTAATAAAAATCATTTAAACCAATCGCGGAATTCAACGCCGCACTTAGTTTATCCATATCACACAGACCATAAAAGTATGCAATTCTCCATCAATGTTTTCTCATCACGTTATCACGTAAAATGATCTCCCGTAAACTGACTTTATAGACAACCAATTTCTTTTATTTAAGTAGACATTAAGATGTAAAGAGTTTAACCATCACAAGGAAGTGAACATTAAGTTCAAAATAAAAACCGTCGTTCGAACTCTTAACGATCTGTTACTTGAGTATAAAGAAGTACATTTAAAAGATTAATTGTTAGCGTAACAACTGTGTAACAATAATAAAATAACGAAACGTGAAAGTGCCATAGGAATTAATTTAATTTAGTTTTGTACCTACGTGTATAAGATTTTTAATTTATAGCTGTATTAGTGAGACAAGCTTCTATTTCGAGGTAAAAGAATAAATCAGCTTCACGCTTTATCTCGCACTCACCTGCTGAGACACTGCTGAGGCAGAGGGAACCTAATGTTAAGACATTCCGTTCCCCATTTTCACCGAGTTTTGGACGCATTGCTTGTTGAGTGGCAGAACCCAACGCCGCGCTTTGCCTCTACACCAGAGAGAAGAAATGAAAATATAAATGTATATAAATATATGAAATATTTCCTCGAGTGGGGATCGAACCCACAATCAGTCGATTTTACAGTCACACTTTGTGCCCCTGCGCCACGACTGGTTTCATATAATCACGAAATAAAAGAATAGTAACTTAGGAAAATCCCGCATAAGCCTTAAGAAATGTTGGTAGGCATTTTGCAAGGCATTGAAAAATGCTCGATGTACAGGAATAACCTACTATATAGTAGTGTGGTTTCCTGTCCTGTTTCTGTCTATCCAAATTATTTAGAGAGTTCCACACGTTGCCGGAACCCAATGATAATACGCAAAATTCGCGTTTAAAACGACGCCAATCCATTGTAATATTTATTGCGTCTAATTTATGATTTTATTTTTTATATAACTTAATATACGTGGTTGAAATTATTTAAGCATGCATAGCAAATGTTATATTAAAACAAAAAAAATGAGGTCAGTCGTGGCGCAGAGGCACAAAGTGTGACTGTAAAATCGACTGGTTGTGGGTTTGATTCCCACTCGAGGAAACAAAATATTTATTTATATTCTCATTTTTTCGCTCTGGTGTCGAGGCAAAGCGCGGCGTTGAGTTTCGCCACTCAACACGCCTCCAGAACTCAGAGGAAAGTCGGGAACGGAGTGCCTTAACACGAGTTTACCTCTGTCTACCTGCTGCGTGCGGGATACAGCGTGAAGCTGATTTTATATTCATTTAAAAAAAATCTAAAATATATAGTTTGTAACAGTGTCAATATACATATAAGGCTAGTGACCGTGTTCGCGAGACCGCCCATCTCGTCATTAGCGCTACCCGACGACCGTCACTAACTAATTACTGAAGATTGATGTTGCCCGTTCCGCACGCGTTTTACTTCGCACGCCTTATTTACTAGGGGTGTGAATTTACTACTAAGTGCTTCTGTAACATTCGTTCTTACTTAAGTATTTAAATGCTGGAATGTTTAAGAATAATTTTATGATATAGTTGCGGTTCGAATTTGATATATAAATAAAATTTGAAAGAAACGTATGTCTAAGTATACTACATATATAAAACAGAATATAAGGGCCGTAGGAGCTGTGACGATTTCTCAAACTAATATAAAAGTGTAAGGAATGTACTTTTATATATTACACGAGATTCATAGATACTGTAGCGCCCCCGCGGTCAAATGGTAATAACTAAGAATTGTATGTGACATTATAAGCGACGCAGATGCAGTTGGTTACATTGAAAATATAAACGTGATGTTATATACATATACAGCATAAAAATAATTTTTCGATTCAAACTAGTAGTTCGTGAGATTAGCGCATTCAACCAAAAAAAACTTTTCAGTTTTATAATATTAATATATATACAAACATAAAAAATGCATAGAAATATTTTTTCTCCTTACTCTGCTAAGCTTAACACAAAAAATATAATATAATTTTTCTTATTATACTTTTATTCATATTATATGTAAGTATTTCTTAACATGATTCAGACTAAAAAATATATATATTTAAACAGTTTTAGCATATACTATACTTTATTTAGCATATCAAAGAAATGCACATCATTTTTATAATACAGCATTTTCTTTTTAGTGTACGCCGCCCTCATTGAAATGTAGGTGGCAGAGTAAAAATTGTGATCGATGGACGGAGCCTCGCATAATGGAGTGGTGATGTTAGAATATTTTCTTTTCCATTACTTGAGGAAATAACATATTTCACTGTGATACATATCGCTGCAATTTATTTAAGTTTTACAGTCATTATTCTAAAGAAATTTATTTTGAGGAAAGTGTGATATATATATTCTATTTGATGCATGAGATAAAAGGTAAACAAATTAAAAAAAAGGTTGAATGATTGATGAAGCTTAATATAGACATATTAAGTAAAATAAATATATATATATATATATATATATATATATATATATATATATATATATATATATATATATATATATATATATATATATATATATATGGATTTATAGATGTAAATAACATTATTGAACGATGTCTATAGAATGTATTAGTTTATAAAAATTTTGAATGAAATTTATCGATTTCATTGACGATGGAATGATTTTAATAATAATATTTTTAAATTGTACAAAAATGCATAAGTACTATGTGCAGTTTCATAAAATTTGAAGTGAAAATAAAAGGATATAATAGTAAAAAACAAAGATTGCTTTCATATTATAAGCGAAGAACAATGCAAAAATTAATTTCAAATCTTAAAATATTTCTTTTCACCCCATTTTGCGGCATTATAAATATCATGGATTATATTCTTAATTTTCATAATAATGTTTAAATACTTGACTTATAAAAACATCCAAAAGCTAACTTGTTCTCAAACTTGAGACTTATTTTAATACTATAAAAATAAACTACTGCAATAAATTATAGAGCACAGGTACTGCGAACATTTTACATTAAAATGTGATGTTTTGTCATCGGTCAGATTATATCTGACATTTTTACTATCGGTCAACCGGTTGATAAGATTGTTGTGTTCCGTTGTTACTTTTGTTGTTTTTACATAATAAGTTTCGTGTTTTGTTATGTTTAAAGTTGTTTTCTGATTATTTTGTTTTCGTTGTATTGTTTTTTTAATATTTTATAACATGAGTAAGCCTGGACCAAATTAAATAGTTTTAAAAACAGTATGACTACATTTATTTTTACTGTGTGTGACGCCGTCGTCCCGCAGTGGTAAGTACAGCGTGTGTATACAAGTTTAAGAGTATAAGAATTCGACGTAGCTTTTTGAAAACATATGGCTTAGAGGACGGTTTCCAAGAAGCGCGGGTTCGAATCTCGCTACGTTCAAGTTTTATACGTTTTCTAAATAAGTATGAAAGTATTAAATTTGTATTATTTAATATTTTTATTTAACTTTTTGAACAGTCCCATATGATGGTCTTGCTATTATTATATATATTTATAATTAAATTTTATAAACCGTAGTGTGCCTTGACAGACGGACAGACGGGCGACAAAGTAATCCAATAAGAAATCCGTTTTTTCCTTTTGAGGTTCGAAATCCTAAAAATTAAATATTTTATACTGTTAAACCAATTTATGACATGTTGAGTGTTGGATTCTCACTCGGGGTAATAAAATATTTAATATATTAATTTCTGGGAAATAGACAAAGAATAGGAATAGAATATCTAAATCAGGTTCCCAGTTCCCTCTGCTTATCGTACTATGTGCGGGATACAGCGTGAAGCTAAAAACAAACATATATAAAAAATATACTTACATTATGTAAATTATTAAGCTAAGATTTAGAAACATATTTCTTGATTATTTATAATTTTAAATGCAAAAGATAAGGGTAAGTGGGTGTGATGAAGGAGAGGGGTCATTTATCTTCATTAACGGATGACGCACTCGACACGACCATCCTCTAGATTTATATGTGATGGCGGAAGCTAATAAATTATATAACGAATTCGCAGCACTTC
Organism: Heliconius erato x Heliconius himera; assembly: GCA_013421005.1. Lineage (NCBI taxonomy): Eukaryota > Metazoa > Arthropoda > Insecta > Lepidoptera > Nymphalidae > Heliconius > Heliconius erato x Heliconius himera. The sequence goes on from JAATLQ010025527.1 coordinate 41,663, forward strand.
AGGTAGAAATATATATTAAAACACTTCAAATTAAATAATAATAAATATCTACTATTAAAAATATTATTACATTTTCTTTTAAATTCATAGATGTCAGTCATAGCGCATGGGTATGAGCGTGTGATTGTGAACGCGGCAGGTTGTGGGTTCGATTGCCACTCGAGGAAATATTTTTCTTACTGTTTTGGTTTCCTCACGCTAGTACTGAGGCAAATCGCGGCATCAAGTTTCACCAGTCAACACGCAATGCTGTCTTAACACTCGATTCCCTCTACCTACTCTCCTAACTGCGGGATACAGCGTGAAGTTGAAAAAAAAAATTACTCTCTCACAACGTATCAAACCAAGCGCACAATGGTAAAATGCTCAATTTTTTTAGTACAAATCTGAACAAAGAGCTGTTCTACAAGAGATTTATCACGGGTAACGCTAACAACGGAAAAGTTTCGAGCTAACGTCGAGAACAACTGTTACGATATACCTCTATACGTTTACTTTTTAATACTAAACTTAATTCAAGCATGTATCCGTTGCAACGATTCAGTCTTAGGGCAAAATTGTCGTAAGTTGGGGTTTTTCGAGGGATTTTTTAGCGTTGGATTTTAAAAGTGAAGGTTTAAAAAGCTATTAATATTTCCATATAGAAGGCACACCTTGTGAGTTCGATTCTCACTAGAGTAAAATAAATATTTTATATTTTCATTACTTCGCTCTGGCTGACTCCCACCTCTATTCAATAAAATATTTAAATTATCTAAATAATAATTTTAATATTTTAGTATGGCTCGTTATACGTCTAATATAGGTAGACCCCTTTCGTAGTGATCGTAAAAAATCTTTTAGAGATTCAGAGGTAACAGTATTAATATTGAAAATGTACCATAAATTTAATATAAGTACAAATAAAAGATATTATGATAAATAAAATGTCATAGTCTAATCTCTCGTGATATTTGTAAAGAATATCGTAGATGTCCTATCCTCCTCTCTGTTATACCCAGTCATTACTGATAGTTATAACTAAGAGGGCATAGTCATGGACATAAATAGATTCATATTATACAATATTTATAAATTAAACTAAAACTAACTAACGTAATTATAATTCACCAAACCTATTGAAATCTCATTTCACAATTCACATATACGCATCTAACAAAGATGGCGGCAGGCATTCTGCGTACATTAATATAATTGTAACTTTACATACCTCATAAAAACATCTTCATGTATTTATTTCTATTTACGAAATAAATAATATTTATATCTGGATATTGACGGCATTATATGCTTTAATATCACTCTTCTTTGTTTTAATAATAATCTATTAAAACTTACCGACGAAGTATTCCAAAACAAACAATCGTAAATAGTGAAAGTTATAAGTAACTTATCTTAGTAGCCTCGAATACTTACATCACAATTGAAGACATAATCTCACATGCTTTTTAAATATTAAATATAACTCAATATACATTAATTATAAATTAAAACTTCTCTAAACATTTTTAACATCCATCCTTCCTCAGACGCGTCCGCCATGTCCCCTCTCTTTTTTTTCCTTTTCTCTTTTCTTGACTTTGACGTTGACAGAAGCTTATTCAGCCAACATGATATTTAACAATAATTCAAATATTAATTATGTTATTATTTATTTTAAATTAAATTACACAATGATTAAATATAATTATTAAATTATTTTTAATAAATATATTTTATAGCTGCGTGTTTTACCTACGCACTATGGATAATGGTAGAACAACGGCAGATCAAAATTCATTTTTACTAAAGTCGTCCCTGACGCACTTTTTATTTTTTTTTTAAATAGTATAATAGAGGACCTTTAATGTAAGGAATAATTTTTTCGTGAAATACATTTGGAATATATTTTTTTTTATTGTGAGAAATTGTAATACGTAAGAATGTCTATTTCAGGTTATTCGCATCGATATTTTAAACTTAATTTTTTTTAAAAAAATGTGCAAATAGGTATAAAGTGATATATATTTTTAAAAAGCCTATATTATGTAGATTTTAAAACAATTATTATATTGTGGATTTTATGACTATATTCCTATTAAAAATATTAACAATGAGTGAAGAGAAAAAAAGTACGTACTTAAAGTTCATCGAGACTTTTGACAGTTACCGACGTCTACCGACGCGTTACATTTGATGTTGTTTTATAGTCCAGATATTCATAAAAAACATGTATAAAAATCAGCTGCGGAAACGTGCGGTTTTAGAAGTTATCACGAAAACTACGATACAAGTCAGGGAACAAGAAAACTCTATCTATTGAAATTTCTAATGTTGTACTATTTAATTAATTAGATTACGGTAAATTTCAATGAAATTATTGTTATTTATTAATAAAAGAACGTTTTATCTTCGTTTTGCACACATTTTGCGGTATAACTAATTAATAAAATGCACAATACCCTCATTTATGAAATTATATAAATAGAGTGAATTAATTTAATAAAATTCGTACAAATTAGTAATAAAATTACTAACAGACGTTTGATTGTTAAGTAACTTCACTAAATTTCAAAGTGGCTAATACTTTCAAGTGTTCCAAGCTTGAATTATACCCATACATGGAAGGAGGAAAAAAACTTGAAGCAATCAATATTAGCTATTAATATTTCTTAAAGAAAAGTATCATGTTTCTGTAGACAACATATGTTTTATTATCAGCGACATTCAAAGGAATCTTATTCGTTCCTTTAATAAATAATGGAGAGAAGCGTCCCGGTAAAAAGATTCGTTTTTTTAAAAAAAACAACGAAAATTGTTTTGATTCTGAATATTTGTTAACTTTACCAATCATTGAAGAAGTAGCACCTTAGAACTCACCATCGACGTCTTCTGGAAAACGCGGAAGACCCTGTGTTCCTATGTGGACTCATCAGAATCAACGAAGAGGTGAAAATACCGCGCTATTTAGTGAATATGGCTTTGGACACATTTGCAATGCCAACGTTCAGGGCTTACGTTCCATAAGAGAATTAGAAGCAAAACTCGTAGAAAAACTAAGGCTTGCTGACCGAGATACAATGTCTGTATATTTGAATCTCATAGAAAATGCAAGCCAGAGAAAAATGCTATCGGATCAAGAGGAATTGAGTGTTTTCATTGATGTGGACTTAACAAAAGCTCAATACATGTATTTAAGGAATGAGATCCCAAGAATGCACAAGCTGCACAAGAATCCCGTAATAAGGAGTATCAAAAATTTCGCCTACATCATGCCAGAAAGTGCTCTCAATCAGCTACAAATGAGGATGTATTTCATACTGTTCTCTACACATCACATCCGTACATTTCCAGTCATAGAAAAACATACGAGTATAGCAAAAGTGTGAAGGCACTTGATGAAGATACTCTAGATCTTTTAAAAGTGAATGAACTTATTATGGATCCCGAAGTTCACCAAGTATAATTAAATATAATATACTCATTATGTAATATACATTCATTTCTAATATTATTCTACTTGTAAATCAATTTTTGTAAATTTTATATTTTATTAACTAAGTATGTGTAATCATAACTATTAATTTCTTACTCAAATAGATAACAGCTTAAGAAACATTGTTTATTAATAAACTAATTTAATAATACATTTTTATTACTACTATAAGTAGTGTGGACTAAGGAAATTAAATAATCTTTTTTTAATTATTTTTTAAATATATTTATACTCTAATAAAAATATATATCTGAACTTTATCTTAAGCGCAATTTTATACTTTATGCTTATGCAAAAATTCAATTGTTTATCTTAACAAATAAAAAAGTTATCGATTTTTGATCTGATACAGACCTCGATTGCCCATAGTGCTACGGTGTATTACGTCACTTTAATATTAATTGTGAACGGAACGCGTAATTAAAGAACTGAACTAAACTATTATTTATAAGACTGTATTTATCTTAAGTTATAAATTAAATAGTATTACAAAATATATTTATAATATTTTTTTATAAATGATTTTTTTTAATTAATTATATTATTTATCTACATATTTTAGTATTGTTATGGTTCGGTACATGGTGTCACGGAAAAACGCGGCGTTGAATTCTTCCATTCAACACGCAATACGTCCAAAATGCGGCGGAAAATAGGGAACGGAGTATCTTTACACTAGGTTCCCATTGCTGTGAGCGTTACACAGCGTAAAGCTAAAAAAATATATTCTAAATTAACAACTGGAAAATAGCAAATAAAAATGATATAGATTTCTAAATGTATAAGTACATTATTTTCAATACAAATAAAAGTAATAAATGTGAATAATGTATGAAACACTATTCTAGTTATAGAGTTTCTCGGACTGCGGATTGCGCCACTGCGTTGTTCGTGACTTTTATTCAATGCAGGGCGATTAAAAATTTGTACGTTTTTTACAGTATATGTAACATGCTTTTAAAATAGATCCTAAAAATGTTTTGTGTTATTATTAACGATATGGTAAAGACTCTTTATGAAAATATTTTTTTTTAAATATATGTATATGCCATAAATTATGATATATTTACGATAAATTATGAAGTGAACTATTTCTGGAGTGTATATAAATATTTAATAAACTTATTTTACATTGAGGCCAGTTGTGGCGCAGCGGCACGAAGTGTGACTGTAAAACCGACTGGTTGTGGGTTCGATCCCCACTCGAGGAGATGAAATATTTATTTAAATTTATATTTCCATTTCTTCGCTCTGGTGTCGAGATTAAGCGCGGCGTTGAATTCTGCCACTCAACACGCAATGCTTCCAGAATTCGGCAGAAAGTGGGGAACGGAGTGTCTTAACACTAGGTTCCCTCTGCCTACCCTGCTGTGTGCGGGATACAGCGTGAAGTTGTTTTAATTTCATTTTAATTAAATAAATGTCTTTAGAAATAATTCACCCTTTAAATATAATTAATTCTATTTTTTTTTTGTGTCTGGATTCAATTAAATATTAGAACATTGAAGCAAAAGCGTTTTTACTTAAAATTGTTTTCAATGGAAAGTAATTATAATACCGACAAAATTAATTCTTTCTTTCGACCTTACTCAGTACAGTTAAACATTAATTTTGTCAAACTTTTGAGAGAACTTGATAAAACTTTAGTTGAACCGAGACAAAATGGCCCGAGATTGTTTTAGATTGTACTTGCTTGTTAAAATGAATACACGTTTAACTGTTCGCATTAGAGATTTGTAAATAACGAAAATTATAAATAATGTATAAAATCTATTTAATTTGTTTGTATTATTTCATTGTAACTGTGTCTGAGCTCGTTGCGGCGTTGAGTTCCGCTAGTTGATATGGAATATCTTAAATTAAAGTAGATACGGAAAGGAAGTGTATTGACTACGTCAAAAGAGAAGAGAATTTTGTTTTTCAATTTTGCACCTTATCGAGAAATTGAAAATTATAATTGTCTTTTCCACTTTTCAATTATTAGTTTAATTATTATTAGTTTAATCTTCTTGAAGGAATGTATATTTTTAATATAAACATTTAACATCAACGAACCATTATATGCTACAAGATACACCTATCGTGTGCAGGAAAATTGGAGATAATCACGATTATTGTGTTTCTTTTTGTAATGCCATCAATTTTTAATAAAATTCTTTTTTAATTTATATGCTAACAAATGTGTGAAAATCATGAAAACCATGTAAAAATGAATATTAAAATAGAAACTTGTTTCTTTTGAAATGGTCATCTATAATTTAAAAAACTTTTTAAAATATTAAAATTTGTCATAGCCCTTTAGAGATTATCACTCTAAACTAGAAATAACAGCTTGTGATCTTTGCTACTTTTATTAATGTAAATTTATTAAACAGAACAAGCAAACAAGATTGTCAGAAAGTTTCTTGAATATTTAGACTTTTTGTGATTCTAGGAAAGTTGGCTTAACTTCCTGGGACAAATCTGATGAAGTATGATTAATTATCACAAAGCCTTTACCGTCATAAATAATTTAAAATACATTAATGTATTAAACAATTAAAATTTTTATATTAATTATGTAAGTCAGGAAACGTATAGTAAAAATCTTATAAAATTTTAAATACAGAAAAATCTTATTAAAAAAATTATCCTGGAACAGCTTCACGCTGTATCCCACACACAGCGGGGTAGGCAGAGGGAACCTAGTGTTATGACACTCCGTTCCCAACTTTCTGCCAAATTCTGGAGGCATTCCGTGTTGATTGGCAGATAACAACGCCGCGCTTTGCCTCGACACCAGAGCGAAGAAATGGAAATATAAATTAAAGTAAATATTTCATCTCCTCGAATGGGGATCGAACCCACAAAATCCTAGAATTTCCAACGTAAAATATATTTATAATAAAAATGGAATCTACTAATATGGAAAAACAAAAGTTGTTTATGCGAAACGAGATAAATCCTTTACAATATAAGCGTGAATGTATGAGATAAGCCGAATATCTTTGAATCGGACGTGTTTCTACAGCAGTGATTTATTGTACTACAATGAATAGAATAGGCTCTCGATCTACAGAATATGTGGATATTGCTGAATTTTGAAATTGAAATTCTCCTTCGACACCGATTCGAAGGCAATAGCCTTTGTGCGTCCCGAAATAAGTTCCATCTTATCGGTTTTGTTTCTTTTTTTTTCTGTGCTATTTACATTCATTGAGGTCAGTCGTGGCGCAGTGGCACAAAGTGTGACTGTAAACCGACTGGTTGTGGGTTCGATCCCCACTCGAGGAGATGAAATATTTATTTAAATTTATATTTCCATTTCTTCGCTCTGGTTTCGAGGCAAAGCGCGGCGTTGAGTTCTGCCACTCAACACGCAATGCCTCCAAAGTTCGGCAGAAAGTGGGGAATGGAGTGTCTTAGCACTATGTTCCCTCTGCCTACCCTGCTGTGTGCGGGATACAGCGTGAAGCTTTTTACATTTTGCGGAGAGTACGATTTGAAATGTAATTTTGTGTCTGTGTATGGTATGTTTTTAATTATGATTTTGAAGAAAAAGAAAAGCTTGTTATACTTGCTCATCTAGATATACTACAAGATCCCAAATGCTTATAATAGATTTTGACACACGTCGTCAAATTTTAGGTCTTTTTAAAATATTGATTTCGATATTCTTTTTTAATTAACAGTAAAGTAAAACAGGAGCATAAACGTGCGATTGTAAGTTTGTAGGTTCTATTCTTGCTTGGGAAATAAAATATTTAATATTTTCGTTTTCTCGCTCACGTAACAAGGCAAGGTGTGGCGTTGAGGTCTGGCACTCAATACACTGTCTCAAGAGTTAGGAAACCCAGTGTATTTACACTAGGTTCCCTCTGCCTATCTTGCTATGTGCAGGATACAGCGTGAAACAAAAAATAAAAAAAATCTATTTCAAACATAAGTAGATATCCCAAGTAATTGTATAATATTTAAGAATACAAGTTTTATCTTCAACCAATCACTTATAATTTAGTAAATAATCAATGAAATAAATATTCAAAGAAATTTAAACAGATATTTTAAAGAAGTTTTAGTAATAATATTTTATTTTATAATCTGCAAGTCGATGCAAAGTGCAAACGAAGTTGTTGAAGCTTGCAAACAATGCAGGTAGAATCACTTATCGTGGCCTTTGAAAAGCTTATCAAGCTAAATAGGATTAAGAAAATGATTAATAGCGAAGCAGTCAAAACATTACGTTTTCTTATCTTGTTATTTTTCTATAGTGTTTAGTTTTAAAGTTAATTTCGATTTAATGTTATTATTACTTTTGTTAATATAAGAGATTTTTATAATTGAGGCCGTCGAAAAGGCGTTAGCTTCTGATTGTAAACGAGTCAGGTTGTGGGATCGACTCCCTCTTGAGAAAATTAAATATTTAATATTTTAATTTTTTTGGTCTGGTGTCGAGCCAAAGCGTGGTGTTGAGTTCCGCCAATTAAAGTGTAAAATAAATAATTTAATTAAATATTGCATGTCCTCGATTGGGGATCGAACCCACAACCAGTCGGTTTTACATTTACACTTTGTGCCCCTGCGCCACGACTGGCCTCAAATAATTTATATCTAGAATTAGTAATAAAATCCTATAATATTTTATTACTAATTCTAGACACAAATTAAACAATGGTATTATCAACTAAACCTTATTGATTTAGAGCAGTGGTTCCCAACCAGTGGTGCGCGGACTACTAGTGGTCCGCAGAAGCCTAAATAGGGTCCGCGAACGATTTTAATTTTATGACTGGGGATGGTGAGGCTAAGTTTCTGTTTAACTATCACAGTTATTTTTTATTATATCTACATATCTACACATGGTGGTCCCTGCTACCAAGAATGATATAAAAGTGGTCCCTGATCAAGAAAAGGTTGGGAAACCCTGATTTAGAGGGAAAGTAACTCTGAATAACTCGATCTAAAGCAGTTTTCAATAAGAGTTATCTATTGCAAAACTTTCACGTAAAATTAAATCTTTCCAGACGATATTAAATTTCTGTTGTCTTTGAAAATTTACGATGGCCTTTCGAGGAGCTATTGACAATTTTACATGTTTTGTGATTTATGAAATTTACTTTAATTATAAATTTATTACTAATTAATTCAAGATTTATTAATAATTATAAATACTTGCACAGAAATTTAATAACTGAGTATTATTAAATTTTGTCTTGATTGAATTTAACTTGGTAAACTGCGAGTGCTTGTTATAAGGCTGCGAGTGACTCTTAATTTAAAAAATCAAAATTGAATCAGCTTCACGCTGTATCCCGCACACAGCAGGATAGGCAGAGGGAACCTAGTGTTAAGACACACCGTTCTCCACTTTCCGCCGAGTTCCGGAGGCATTGCGTGTTGAGTGGCGAAACTCAACGCCGCGCTTTTGCCTCGATACCAGAGCGAAGAAATGAAAATATAAATGTAAGTAAATATTTCATTTCCTCGAGTGGGGATCGAACCCATAACCAGTCGGTTTTACAGTCACACTCTGTGCCCCTGCGCCTCGACTGAACTCTTAATAAATATCAAAATCTGTACATATAAAATAATTATCAGCATTAGCAGATCTATATATATACAAAGAAGTTATCCTTATAAAAATATACGTAGAAATCTTCTTATCTAAAATTTAAAAGGCTTAGTGTATAGATATTCTTCTTAAGTGTGTGTGTTGTTAAGTTTCTACTTCTTGTCCGATTTCTGAGCAATGTATGGTGAGTGACAAAACTCAACGCCATATTTTGACTACCAGTGCAGGAAAATGAAAATATAATGTTCCCTCTGCCTACCCTGCTGTGTGCGGGATACAGCGTGAAGCTGATTTTATATTTATTTAAATAAATGTCTTTAGAAATAATTCACCCTTTAAATATAATTAATTCTAATTAATTTTTTGTGTCTGAGTTCAATTAAATATTTGAACATTGAAGCAAAAACGTTTTTACTTAAAATTGTTTTCAATTGAAAGTAATTATAATACCGACAAAATTAATTCTTTCTTTCGACCTTACTCAGTACAGTTAAACATTAATTTTGTCAAACTTTTGAGAGAACTTGATAAAACTTTAGTTGAACCGAGACAAAATGGCCTGAGATTGTTTTAGATTGTACTTACTTGTTAAAATTTATAATACACGTTTAACTGTTCGCAATAAAGGTTTGTAAATAACGAAAATTATAAATAATCTATAAAATATATTTAATTTGCTTGTGTTATTTCATTGTAACTGTGCAACATATATCTTGGAGTACGGTGCGGCGTTGAGTTCCGCCAGTTGATATGGCATATCTTGAATTAAGTTAGATGCGGAAAGACAGTGTATTGACTACGTAAAGAGAGAAGAGGATTTAGTTTTTCAATTTTTGCACCTTATTGAGAAGTTGAAAATTAAAATTGTCTTTTCCACTTTTCATCCGTACACAGACAGTGAATATTGAATGACTTCTTCTTCTTCAGCTTCACGCTGTATACCGCACACAGCAGGGTACCTAGCAGAGGAGAGGCAGAGGGAACCTAGTGTTCAGACACTCCGTTCCCCACTTTCCGCCGAGTTATGGAGGCGTTGCGTATTGAGTATATTGTATGACGGCTATGTATTTTTAAAATAAACATTTAATATCAACGAACCATTATATGCTACAAGTTACACCTATCGTGTGCAGGAAAATTGGTGGTAATTACGATTTTTGTGTTTCTTTTTGTAATGCTATCAATTTTTAATATAATTATTTTTTAATTTATATGCTAACAAATGTATCATAAATATTAAAATAGAAACTTGTTTCTTTTGAAATGGTCATCGATAATTTAAAAAACTTTTTAAAATATTAAAATTTAACTAAACCAGAAATAACAGCTTGTGATCTTTGCTAGTTTTATTAATGTAAATTTATTAAACAGAACAAGCAAACAAGATTGTCAGAAAGTTTCTTGAATATTTAGACCTTTTGTGATTCTAGGAAAGTTGGCTTAACTTCCTGGGACAAATCTGATGAAGTGTGATTAATTATAACGAAGCCTTTACCGTCATAAATAATTTAAATAAAATACCTTAATGTATTAAACAATTAAACTTTTTATATTACTTAATTAAGTAAGGAAACGTATAGAAGAAATCTTATAAAATTTTAGATACAAAAAAATCTTATAAAAAAATAGTCCTAGATCAGTTTCACCACGCACACAGAAGAGTAGGCTGAGGGAACCTAGTGTTATGACACTCCGTTCCCCACTTTCTGCCGAATTCTGAAGGCATTGCGTGTTGGATGGCAGAACACAACGCTGCGCTTTACCTCGACACCAGAGAGAAGAAATGGAAATATAAATTAAAGTAAATATTTCATCTCCTCGAGTGGGGATCGAACCCACAAAATCCTAGAATTTCCAACGTAAAATGTATTTGTAATAAAAATGGAATCTACTAATATGGAAAAACAAAAGTTGTTTATGCGAAACGAGATAAATCCTTTACAATATAAGCGTGAATGTATGAGATAAGCCGAATATCTTTGAATCGGACGTGTTTCTACAGCAGTGATTTATTGTACTACAATGAATAGAATAGGCTCTCGATCTACAGAATATGTGGATATTGCTGAATTTTGAAATTGAAATTCTCCTTCGACACCGATTCGAAGGCAATAGCCTTTGTGCGTCCCGAAATAAGTTCCATCTTATCGGTTTTGTTTCTTTTTTTTCTGTGCTATTTAGAGAGAGAGAGAGCAGAGAGTACGATTTGAAATGTAATTTTGTGTCTATGTATTGTTTGTTTTTAATTATAATTTTGAAGAAAAAAAAGCTTGTTATACTTGCTCATCTAGATATACCACAAGATCCCAAATGTTTATAATAGATTTTGACACACGTCGTCAAATTTTGTCTTTTTAAAATATTGATTTCGATATTCTTTTTTAATTAACAGTAAAGTAAAACAGGCCGTCGTGGCGCAGGAGCATAAACGTGCGATTGTAAGCGTGCCGATTGTGGGTTCTATTCCTGCTTGGGGAATGAAATATTTTATATTTTCATTTTCTCGCTCAGGTAACGAGGCAAGGTGTGGCGTTGAGGTCCGGCACTCAACACACACTGTCTCAAGAGTTAGGAGACACAGTGTATTTACGCTAGGTTCCCTCTGCCTACCTTGCTATGTGCAGAATAAAGTATGAAGCTAAAAAAAAATCTATTTCAAATATAAATATATATTCCAAGTAATCGTATAATACAAATTGAACATACATACATACTTAAGAATACAAGCCTTATCTTCGACCAATCACTTATAATTTAGCAAATAATAAATGAAATAAATATTCAAAGAAATTTAAACAGATATTTTAAAGAAGTTTTAGTAATAATATTTTATAATCTGCAAGTCGAGGCAAAGTGCAAACGAAGTTGTTGAAGCTTGCAAACAATGCAGGTAGAATCACTTATCGTGGCCTTTGAAAAGCTTATCAAGCTAAATAGGATTAAGAAAATGATTAATAGCGAAGCAGTCAAAACATTACGTTTTCTTATCTTGTTATTTTTTTGTAGTGTTTAGTTTTAAAGTTAATTTCAATTTAATGTTATTATTAATTTTGTTGATATGAGAGATTTTGATAACTGAGACCGTCGATATGGCACTAGCTTGTAAACGAGTCACGTTGTGGGTTCGACTCCCTCTTGAGAAAATTAAATATTCAATATTTTAATTTTTTTGGTCTGGTGTCGAGCCAAAGCGTGGTGTTGAGTTCCGCCAAATAAAACGTAAAAGATATAATTTAAGTAAATATTTCATCTCCTCGAGTGGGGATCGAACCCACAACCAGTCGGTTTTACAGTCACACTTTGTGCTCCTGCGCCAAGACTGGCCTCAAATAATTTGTATCTAGAATTAATAATAAAATCCTATCTTATTTTATTACTAATTCTAGACACAAATTAAACAATGGTATTATCAACTAAACCTTATTGATTTAGAGGGAAAGTAGCTCTGAATAACTCGATCTAAAGCAGTTTTCAATAAGAGTTATCTATTGCAAAACTTTCACGTAAAATTAAATCTTTCCAGACGATATTAAATTTCTGTTGTCTTTGAAAATTTACGATGGCCTTTCGAGGAGCTATTGACAATTTTACATGTTTTCTGATTTATGAAATTTACTTTAATTATAAATTTATTAGTAATTATTTCAAGATTTATTAATAATTATAAATACTTGCACAGAAATTTAATAACTGAGTATTATTAAATTTTGTCTTGATTGAATTTAACTTGGTAAACGCGAGAGCCTGTTATAAGGCTGCGAGTGACTCTTAATTTAAAAAATCAAAATTAAATCAGCTTCACGCTGTATCCTGCACACAGCAGGACAGGCAGAGGGAACCTAGTGTTAAGACAAACCGTTCCCCAGTTTCCGCCGAGTTCCGGAGGTATTGTGTGTTGAGTGGCGGATCTCAACGCCGCGTTTTTGCCTCGATACCAGAGCGAAGAAATGAAAATATAAATGTAAGTAAATATTTCATCTCCTCGAGTGGAGATCGAACCCACAACCAGTCGGTTTTACAGGCACACTTTTACTTTAATAATAAATATCAAAATCTGTGCATATTATATATATAATAAATGCAGTAGCAGATCTATATCTATACAAATAAGTTATCCTTATAATAATATAGAAAACAATTTATCTTCTCTAAAATATAAAAGGCTTAGTGTTAAGGTACTCTTCTTAAGTGTATGTGTTGTTAAGTTTCTATTTCTTGTCCGATTTCTGAGCAATGGTGAGAGACCAAACTCAACGCCACTTTTTTAATTTATTTTGACTACCAGTGAAAAATGAAAATATTTCAATATCCGAATAGAGATCGAATCCACAGTCGTTTATGTCGTTTAGATGCTGTTTTACAGTGGCAATAATAATTTATTATTTTTTTAGATTCACGTTGTATCCCGCACACAGCAGGGTAGGCAGAGGGAATCGTTCCCTATTTCCCATCAAATTCTGGAGGAATTGCATGATGAGTGGCGGAACTCAACGCAGCGCTTTGCCTCGTCACCAGAGCGAAGAAATATAAACATGCTATACATATATTATATGTAATTATAATCAAATAAATATAATTGCTTAGCAAACCATACCATATTCACTGATTTAAATTTATTACAAACTCACCAGTACGTTATATAGACACAGCACAAATTCAATTTCGTGTAATTTACCTTTCAGATATTGCTGATCATAGAAATTTATGTTTATGTGGCGTTTATTAGCTGATAGCGCGTTAAGATATTAGAATTGATTGCGCCTCTGTTTTGCAATATCATTTAACATTGATAATTATGATAAGGATGATGGGCCACGCATAGCTTAAACTTTGAATATTTTTTTGTAGGCCAGTCGTGGCGCAGGGGCACAAAGTGTGACTGTAAAATCGAATAGTTGTGGGTTTGATCCCCACTCGAGGGAATGATGTATTTATTTACATGTATATTTTCATTTCTTCGCTCTGGTGTCGAGGCAAGGCGCGTCGTTGAATTTTGATACTGAACACGAGAACTCGACGGAAAGTGGAGAATGGAGTGTCTTAACAATAGCTTCCCTCTGCCTACCCTGGTGTATGAGGGATAAAGCGTGAAGTTGAAGAAGATTGATATATATATTTTTTTTTCAACTTCACGCTGTATCTCCTGCATGGAGGAGTGTAAGCAGAGAGAGCCTGGTGTTAAGACATTCCGCTCCCCATTTTCCGCCGAATTCTGGATGTATTGCGTCTTTTCCATAAAAAAAATATTGCGTGTTGATTGGCGGAACTCAACCTCAAACATGCAAGACGCGCGCGTTTTTTGGCTCGGCACCAGAGCGAAGAAATGTAAATATTAATTATTTCATTTCCTCAAGTGGGAATTGAACCCACAAGCTATCGCGTACAGCCATACACATGTGGTCCTGCGCTGCCTTTTATGACTAAAATCAAGCACAATCAATCGGCAAACCATGTGCCTTCAAAGTAATCAGTGCATTTATGGTTTATGTTGCTGGCACATAATCCTGAACTATAATTATAACAAGCAGCTGTAGCGGCGCTGTGTTGGACGTGTCGGCTATACGTTTAATGATTTGATTTTGCTGTCTGATGTTTGTAACGTAAACGAAATATATATTCATATATTAGAATTTTTACTTGAAATCGTCAAGATTATTATATTAAATGTATGTGGATATATTTTATAATTTAATTTATAAGGTTCTGTTTATTGTTCACAAATAACTCTCTTTTTTTCAGCTTCACACTGTATCTCGCAGCAGCGTAGGCAGAGGGAATCCAGAGTTAAGACACTCCGTTCCCCAATTTTCCATGCCATTGCGTGTTGAGTGGCGGAACTCAACCGATTTTGAAGGAACCTTTTAACGGATTATATTATCAACAATTTAGAATATTATATTAGTAATATGTCCAATAGTGAACTATTAAAACGCAAAAAGTGCAAATTTTCCGAAAATATGTTTTTATATAAAAAATTAAGGGAAACCTGCAAGATACTTATTAAGAAAACGTATATTTTTTTTAAATAAGTTTTACCAAGCGTATAAAAAATTCGACAAATCGTAACGTATGGCTTAGTGGTCAGAGCGCCTAGTTGGTTTCCAGCAGGCGCGTGTTCGAGTCCCACTACGTTTTAATTTTTCTAAATAACTATTTTACTTTAAAGGAACTTTTAGTCTGAAATAACATTTTAAAAATAAAAAAAAACCTGCAAGATATTTAAATAATACTCTAAAATCACGTACATGCAGTTGTTGTCTTAATAAATAAATGTTCCAGGATAGTGTAACCGGTAGGCTGCAGTTGGCTCGCGGCCAAACGTAATGGCCCGATTCGCCCGCTTGACTAGGATTATTTATTTCAACTAGATATCATTTTACGCTTCTTAAATACAAATAAGATTTAACAAATTATGATGATTTATTTATTTAGTTATAAATTATTTTGAAATTTTTGTACTTTATATAATATAATTATATTTATATATTATAATTATTATTTTATATTATATTTATATAATATAATTTATGTAATTTTATACTCTGTTTTACTTCGGTCATGTCGATCTAGGAGTCATCTACTATAGTGTATATGCGTGTATGCGGATACGTTCCCATTTATGCCTTTTTTTTTCAAATAATGGATAATGGCTTTGAAGAGATTTTGTGATGCAAAGTTATATAATGTTACCTTCGTACTTTGTATACTTTTACTTCATAATGTAGTTTCAAAACAAAAAATATAAAAAAGACAGAAGAATTAATGTTTTTTTTTCGTGACAATGGAATGGGAGATCACATCTTAAGAGATCTAAGAATAAAATTTAAAAATCACCTTTACAATGTATTCCGCACACAGCGTCTTACTTGGTTCTCTCAGCCTATCATAGCCAGAGGGATTCTAGTGTTAAGACGCTCTGCTCTCCACTTTTGGCTGAATTCTGGAGGCATTGAGTGTTAAGTGGCGGAACCCAACATCATTTCCTCGAGCTGGGAGCGAACCCACAACCAGTCGATTTTACAGTCACACTTTGTGCCCCTGTGCCACGACTGGCCTCCAAGCACTCTAAGATGATTTGAATTTATAACTATCTAAGAACTTTTATTGACATAATTGGCTATACAATATTTCTTAGAAATACTATTTTTAAGAAACATCTTATCAATAACCAACCAGAGCACACATTTTTCATTTTTGACTTCGGTCACTATTAGTATATGAATAATATTTATTGAGTTATTTGCGTTCATGTATTTCCCGCAAATGGCACAATAGTTAGAGAATATTTAACTCTATGACACTTTTGACACAAAATTTCTTTCCATTTTTATTCCAGAAACTAAATATTGATTAAAAAATACAGTACATATTTATTATTATTTTTTAACTAGTATCCAGTAAGCACTCTAAACATATTCGAACTAATTTTACTCGAAACATAATAAATAAAATAAATAAATCAGCTTTACGCTAAATATTTCATCTCCTCGAGTGGGGATCGAATCCACAACCTGTCGGTTTTACCGCTGCGCCACGACTGGCCTCTAATAGAAACATAATAACTTCCTCATAATACACAATATCATCCATATTCCTATTGAAATATCAAATAGCTTGGATAATACAGTTGGAGTTGCAATCATTGAGTGACATTCACGTACAAGTTTCTATTTACATTAATTATTCCGTATAATGGTTTTTGGATTGAAAGCAATAATATGTGTTTATTAATAGCTGTTTTGCGGTACTATTCTAAATTAGTTCGGGAACCCCATTCGTTCCATCAAAGTTTTACAGTTTGACACGTTCATTAAACTTGAGTTACATTATGTCAGGGTGATTTAGTAGTTTAAATGTTTTATACAATATAATATTATGTATAGCTTTAATACGTCACGTCATATTATTTTGTCATTTAAGAAAATAAATAAATAAATCAATCATAAATCAGTTTCACGCTGCATCCCGCATAAAGCAGGGTGTGCGGAGGGAACTTAGTGTTAAGACACTCCGTTCCCCACTTTCCATCGAATTCTGGACGCATTGCATGTTGAGTGGCGGAATTCAACATCGCGCTTTGCCTCGACACTAGAGCGAAGAAATGGAAATATACATTTAAATAAATATGTCATCTCGAGTGGGCATCGAACCCACAACCAGTCGATTTTACACTCATACTTTGTTTTTCAATATACGGAATAGAAAATTATATTACTATACTACTTTTTATATGATGAATTTTAAAAGTAAACAATAGCAATGTCGTAGAAAACATAATTTTATAATCATATCAGATCATCTCAATAATATTTAACTACGTAGATAACTACGTAACTGCATATTTAGTTTATAGCCGTAGAATACCTGAACTTAGTTTTTATTTTTAATAACGTTAAAAAAATGTTTATTTGGATGTTTCATTTACCTTATTTTGTTAGCTTTAAAATATCAGATTGTTAGTGTTTTGAGAAAAGAAATTTCTTATTATTAAATTCCATTTAACTTTAGTACAAATTTTATCATATAATTTATAAAATTCATAAAAACACATTTTTTACAATAGTTTTAAAAGCTGAAAATCTAATCTAAATCTAAAATGACCACGTTCATATTTATCGAAACTAAGAGCGGTTTGCGGGGTACCCAAAATTAAGTCATATATAAATTTGAAAAAAATAGACTAAGCTCTTTCAATATTATTTATAAGATATTATGACGATAATGAAACGGAATTTAACTTAAAGCATAATATACACATAAATTGGCTTTTAAATTAATTCAAAGTGAAAATTTAACCATGCTTCATTGTTTAATAGTTTAAAATTGAAGTGGAATTGTATTGAAATAAAATCATAACTAAACTTAATTTATAGAAACCAAAAATTTCAGTTCACTGGATAAACTGCGGTAAAGAGCGATTTCAACCGAATGCAAATATTCATTTGTGGTTGAGAGACTTATGGGATTTCATAAAATAATAATTGCTTTGTAATACATTTCATCTATTTTTACACTTAACCAAACACTATTGTTTCTTTGTAAAACTATATTATTATTATAATAAATAAAAATAAGGAAATAATTCTTATTATAATTAAATAACGGTTTTATTTCCAAATTATGGAATAATCTTCTAAGGAACTTTTTTTAAACGCTATTTTTTGGAGTTTTTCACCCTCAAGGGCGTCGGCATATTCCAATAATCTCTGTTGTAAATATCCATAGGAGAGAGTATCCACTTAACGTCTTTTGTACATTTGTCTCTTATTGATATAAAAATACTTTATCTTTGTACTTAAAACAAACATGCTGACATTTCATTCAATTATATTTTGTAACACGCTTTTAGTAGGTCTAACTGACTGGACAATCTGATTTAGTAATAAAATAAAATAAAAACTGAATTTGGCCTACTTTTAATACGTAGCTTAGGTGACAATACAATAATATTGTATCATGGAGCTGGTCAGTGATGGATCCAGGTCCTGAATAGTGGAACTCTTCAGAGGTCGAGTCGAGGAAGTCGAGTGTGTGTAAGACTACTAAGTCTTAGTACACACTCTAGTTTAAACGTTAAAGTTTGGTGTAGAAAAGTGTGTTTTTTATTTATTTTTTTAAGTTTCATGTGTTACTTACAGCCCACGATCCTTAAGCTGGGTTTTCTATTTGTGTCAGCCAGAAAAGACTTTATGCCAGCCAGAATAATAACTGTTTTTTTTAATTGGCTTTAGCTTTCAAAAGCTTTAGTTTTCAAAAGCTCGCGTACTAAGTAAATACTTATTTAATAAAAGAAATTTATATACAAGAACAGAAGGTAACTAAATCAACTAAATCTGTCGATACATGAGTACGCCTAAATAAATAATACCTATAAAATACAATTAAATAAAAATGAGTAATGACTGATGACGACAAACAGTGTATATAATAGTTTTTGTTCATCTTTTAAAAAGGGATCGGCCATGTGCTGTAATTTTTTTATGGGACCACATCTGAAACCAACATCCATTCAGAATTATCTGAGAAATCAGTGAACTAAACATACAAAGAAACATATAATGACCCCTTTCTGTACTAGGTTTAAAATATTTTATTTTTAATTTTTTAAATGTTATGAAAACCGTCCGAAAAAAAAAACATTTAAGGCACTATTCTTGTAATACAACGCTAGGCGAGACAAGTGGGTGATTCGCACGCGATAGGGCATCATTAATTAGAACCAACACGCGCAGAGATCGCTTTCAACACACGAACACCAGTCCCGATTACATCGATCAAATAAATAAAAGATTCTATCAACTGTAATGTAGTATTTACTTTGTTGGCTGTATAATGCTATGGAATTGCTTCTATTTTTTTTTATATTTGGCTAAGACAAATAGGACACTAGCATATTTACCTAATTCTTTTAAAAAAGTTTTTTTACACTACTTTTTTTTCGTATATAGCAAGGTAAGCAGAGAGCTTCTGCCTTTTTTAACACATTACGGAAAATTATAACATATTATTGTCATAATATTATAATATTTCCACTATGTATTTCTTCACGCTGTATCCCGCACACAGTTCACCAGCGTAGGCAGAGGGAACCTAGTGTAAGACACTCCGTTCCCCACTTTCTACCGAATTCTGGAGGCATTGCGTGTTAAGTGGCAGAACTCAACGCCGCGCTTTGCCTCGACACAAGAGTTAAGAAACGGAAATATAAATTTAAGTAAATATTTCATCTCCTCGAGTGGGGACCGAACCCACAACCAGCCGGTTTTACAGTGACAGAACTTCTGCATATTTTTAATATACTTGAAGAAGTATATTATCTTTTATATTTAGTTTCATTTATTAATTTAAAACTTTTCGTCTTATCCTTTAATTTAAGTAGGCACTGATATGATATAAAATTTTCCTTTATTACATATAAAGGTATAATAAAAAAATATAAATATTTATTAATGTTTATATGTATTTACATAAACTCTTCAATCGAGAAAAAGGCGCCGAGGCTATATCTCTTATATAAATGTTTGTAAAGATATGGGATCAAAGAAATTCATATGAATAGTGCTTATGTTGACTGATGAATAGCTGTGAAGTCACTTAGGGTAATTGACTGAGTACTACACGATAATATCGGTGAAATATATTTGTGTAGTATAAATATGATTAAAACTATATAATTATATATATATGATATATGTATATCTACATACAGGGTGTATACGCCATCGACGGATCTACGGTTGTCTATGGGTAGAGGACCTCGGTATCTATCCATTTTACCTCTATGTACGTTATCCGATTTTTAATGGATATTTTAGAATTTGTGATTTTTTGAGGAAGAAGATTTGAAGAATGAAACTTGTAGTATTTATTCTTTATAT
Organism: Heliconius erato x Heliconius himera; assembly: GCA_013421005.1. Classification (NCBI taxonomy): domain Eukaryota; kingdom Metazoa; phylum Arthropoda; class Insecta; order Lepidoptera; family Nymphalidae; genus Heliconius; species Heliconius erato x Heliconius himera. The sequence goes on from JAATLQ010025527.1 coordinate 62,067, forward strand.
GCTTTTTTTATATTTTTATATCAGCTTCACGCTGTATCCCGCACACAGCAGGGTAGGCAGAAGGAACCTAGTGTTAGAACACACCGTTCCTCACTTTCTGCCGAATTCTTGGAGGCATTGCGTGTTGAGTGGCAGAACTCAACGCCGCGCTTAGCCTCGACACCAGAGCGAAGAAATGGAAATATAAATTTCAGTAAATATTTCACCTCCTCGAGTGGGGATCGAACCCACAACCAGTTGGTTTTACAGTCACACTTTGTGCCGCTGCGCCACGACTTGTTCTAGGATAGCTTTACAATATCAAAATATTTTTACTCAATAAACAGTGGGTGATTATAGTAGACTGGTAAAAAAAGCAAACACTTATGTAAATATGTAAAATCGATTTAGATGTAGTCTTTTCTCGTAATAAGAATAACATTTTTTTACTGTTTCGTGATTTGAACACATTTGCGCCTATGTAACTTTTAAAGATTATTCTAAACTAAAACTTAAATAGTTTTTACAATTACTTCTGGAAAAAAGTCACCAGTATTTTTTGATTTTTGATACTAAGGTCCTCTACCCATAGACAACCGTTGACCTGCGATTGCGTTATACACTGTATAATAAAATCAGACAATAAAACTATTCTACCATCAAGTCTGATCAACAGCCGCAGCCGAGGTATGAGTCCCGCAGGGGACGCCTTAGACGCCGTCGACTTTCCCTCAAGCAGCCACTTAGTGCTTGCAAATTTTTCAGAGACAGACTACCCTCTTCCCTACTCACTCGGTGTCACGGTAAAAGACAAGATGGCTAACAGCAACCACCTTGAGTTCGAAAAAAAACGTGCGAGTAGGACTAGCGCACTGGGGTTTCCTTGGGTATTTTTTTTTCTATGAAATACCTTTATTTTTTTATATCTGTGCTATAGTACGTCGTTTCGTACCAAATATGAAGATTTTGAGTTCATGGAAGTATCCTTGTAGGTTTTGATTTTCTCGCGAGTTTCAAAATTTACGAAAATTGCGGCATAAATGGCTGCATCTTTTGATTGCTTTGGCTTAGAAGTTTGATTTTTTCCTTGCTCCAAGGGACAGTAGAACTGAATATTTAATATATATTTCAGTGTGATACCTCCACGCGTTCATGAGAAAAAGGGTCTTGACAAACGGTCCAACAGACGGACAACAAAGTGATCGTATAAGGATTCCGTTTTTTCCTTTCGAGGTACGGAACCCTAAAAATAAAAGACTATTAAAATTAATAAAACTATAGTTATATCCATTTTGTTTCAAAAAAATACTTTACGGAAGTCTCGTAAAAGAAGATTACAGCTTAGTTTTTATCTTCGTTAATTCTTATTTTGTTAATTAGGTATTGTTTACTAAAGAACAATCGATATCTGGCAACATTTGTACATTTGTAAAGAAACGTTGACGTTCCAAAATAAACAGGAAATTCCCCGATTAGAACATTCCATTAACTACTCAAATAATGAGCTTTGTTTTTCAGAGGCGTAACAGATATATAGGTATATAGGTATATAGATATACGGATTTATATTAGAAATTTTCATTAAAGTTATACGATGTGTTTCATTTTACATTGTACGTACGAGATCAAATATCAAATTAATTTCATATTTTTATTTAAATGTTGGGTACCAAAAAAAAAACTTATAATAAAACTCATAACATGGAGAGTAGATGAGAAAAAATGTTTTTGGAGGCATTTAATGATGTAATAGAACTCGAAACAATGATTTTTAGAATATTTGTACGTTTGCCTGTTTGTCTGTGCGTTTGTTCACCCTAATCTCAGAAACAGCTTAACTTAAAAATTTTCCCTATTATATTTTGGCAAACTTCCCTTAACATTAGGCATTTTATTTTAATCGGTTCATAAGTAAAAAAGTTGAGGCCGGTCGTGGCGCAGCGGCACGAGGTGTGACTGCAAAACCGACTGGTTCTGGGTTCGATTCCCACTCGAGGAGATGAAATATTTACTTAAATTTATATTTCCATTTCTTCGCTCTGGTGTCGAGGTTAAGCGCGGCGTTGAGTTCTGCCACTCAACATGCAATGCCTCCAGAATTCGGCAGAAAGTGGGGAACGGAGTGTCTTAACACTAGGTTCCCTCTGCCTACCCTGCTGTGTGCGGGATACAGCGTGAAGCTAATTTAATTTAATTTTTTTTTTATAAGTAAAAAAGTTATGTCAATATAATGAAATACGATAATATTGCAACAAAATAACTGTTTTATTGAATTGACGGAAACTTTAGCTCTCAATACATGGATACTGTCTTTAATATGATAATGTTATTAGATCAAGAAAGTAATTCGGATGAAGTAATTAATAATTGTTTAGTACTTGCAGGCGAAGCCGCGAGCAGGTCGTTAGTTTATGATAATAAAATAGGCATGTAATATTGTTTTTTTCTTTCTTTTTTATCACACTGTATCCCAGACATTGGACAGAAAGGTAGGCAAAGGGAATCTAGTGTTAAGTCACTCCGTTCCCCATTTTCCATCAAAGAAATGAAAATATTAAATATTTTGTTTTCTTGAGAGGAAATCACATTCATATCTTGTCACGTTTACACTCACATCCTTGGGCCCCTGAGCCACAGCTAGCCGCCTCTAATCTAGCATTGTCTTCATAAGTATTAACAAAAAAATTATAAAACTGTAAAATAAATAAAATTATTTAACTGCTTAAATTAAAATATATACATACATTTATTTTTTTAAGAACACAAGTTAAGACTTGATCTTCAGATATAATCAAAGCATCCGAGCTGAGGTAAGATTTGTCGTCGTAACGTCAAGTGTAATAAATGTCTCTTGAAACAGTCCTTTGTTCTTGTGTTGATAGAACAGCGTTGCAGCTCGATGCTACAGTGATATTTCTAAATTGATTTTGAAGTTCAATGAAACTTATTAAGTTGTTTATTCAATATATGTATTAAATTTATTTTAGATGAAATAGCTTTTCTTATTTTTGAGATAATAGGTAAAATTCCATTACAGTGGATGGGCTGTAATGATTATTCTATAAGAGAGAGAAGATTAATAATAATTTCATAATAAATATCGCAAGGTAGGCAGTGGGAACCTAGTGTTAAGACACTCCGTTCCTCACTTTCCGCCGAATTCTGGAGGCATTGCGTGGTAAGTGGAGGAACTCAACGCCGCGCTTTGCCTCGACACCAGAACGAAGAATGAAAATATAAATATAAATAAATATTTCACTTCCTCGAGTGGGGATCGAACCCACAACCAGTCGTTTTTACAGTTGCACTTTGTGCCTCTGCGCCACGACCGGCCTCACCTACCCTGCTGTGTGCGGGATACAGCGTGAAGCTGATTATTAATAAATATCGAGGTCATCGTGACGCAGTGGGAAAACCATCGATTGTAAACGGTTATGGGTTCTATCCCCATTCAGGGTAATGAATCATTTCTATTTATCCGCAGTTGGAAAAGCGCGAAGTATGTTTTGACATTAGGTTCTACCTGTGGCATTATATTAAAAAAATTAAGTAGTCTTGTTATAATTAATCTCGACAAAATAAAAGGCTTAAAGTTTTTGCTAGCTCTAATAGCGAGGCAAAGCACGACGTTGAGTTCCGTCACACAACACTCAATGCCTGTAGAATTTAAAACGAAAGTGTCCTAACACTTGGTTCCTAAGTTCCCTCTCTCTGCTTTTCTTATTATGTGCAGAATACAGCGTAAAGTTATTACTTTATTTATATTAAATTTGTTTATTATTATTAAATTTATAATAGCTATATAACGCTTCAAATCTACCGGAATAACTATCATTTGTCAAGCTGGTTGCGGTAACTCTTTGTGTTTCACCGCTTTTGTTTTCTATGAGGTCACAATGATATAATATATACAAATCTGTTAAGCGCAGGAAATGTTGCCAGTTCCACAGGGAAATTTCCGTTCAGAGATATTTTCCAAATAAATGTGAATAAATAGGGCTTGCGAGATTAAAAGCGGACTCGTTGATATATTGTAGGCGTTGCCGCATTCTTGGGTTCGGGACTTGGGTCACGAAATCCGAACGAAAAGCAAAAAAAAAAATACCCGAATAGTTCACTTGATTTGTAATAGTTTTTTTTTTGGGGCTGCCAAATAACATGAGGAGCGTCCAGGTGTATAAAATGAAACCATGTGAAATTAGTTAAAAAGATTAATTTATATAACATTTTAGTGGTAAATTTTTACTTGAAAAAACTTTATATTTATTATTTTAAAGCTTTAAAATAAAATAAGTGAGTCATGGCGCAAGACGCATACGTATGTGACTGTAAATGTAACAGGTTATGGGTTCGATTCCCACTCGAGGAAATTTATTATTAAATATTTTTAGTGTCTTCGCTCTGATGTGTAGCAAAAGCGCGGCGTTGAGTTCCACTACTCTACACGTAATGCCCCCAGAATTCAGTGGTCCGTTTGGAGCGAAGTGCCCTAATACTAGGTTCCCCCTGCCTACACTGCTATATGCGGGATACAGAGTCAAGCTGATAAAAAAATACAAAAATTGTAAAATATTTAAACAAATTTCTACAGATATATTTTAATACAACCGATTTTCACAAGCGAAAGAGATATTTTGAAAAGTTCTTTACAAAGTACATTAATTAAAGGCTTTCCCAACAACGCCCAATGGAGAACTTTTCAAAAATTGTTTCTTCAGGGGAGTAAGACTTTGTGAATGCGACTGTCTACTGAGCAGATTGCATTCACGCTTGACCTAATTAACGTTTCATTTCTTTATATGAATGATTTTTATACTCGCTAACGACTTTATAACGATGCAGCAGAAATTTGATATTGTACATAAAATATATTTATTTAATTGTAAACACTATAAAAATATATTATTTAAAATTTTTGTGTATAAAATAAATATGATGTCTATGTTCTATGGAAAAACTAGAAGTATCAGTAAGTACTCTTAAGCATACTTTTCGTACAATATGTGTCGCGCACTGGGTGCTACAGGATTTAAGCAACGATACTAGATTTTAGTTTAATTTTCAATATATTTTCGATAAAAAACGATGGCTATCGCAACGCAAAAATTGCTTTCAATTTGATTTTTTTTAATCTAAATAATTTTATTATTAGCTTCACGCTGTATCTTGCATACAGCAGGATAAGCAGAGGGAACCTAGTGTTAAGACACTCCTTTTCTCATTTTCCATCGAATTCGGGAGGCATGCCTCGACAGCACAGCGAAGAAATAAAAATATACATTTAAATATTTCATTTTCTCGAGTGGCGATCGAACCCACAACCATTTGCCACCACTTCCGCGCCACGACTGGCCTCGAGTAATAATTACATACTTTCAATTATCTACTTTTGTATACAAAAAATGCAATCTATTTGATATACTATAGATTGAATTTATTTCAAGGAAGGCTCTCGGTATCGCGTTCAGCCAATTAAACTTCGTAATTCGTGGCGATGGGCGCTTTACTAATAACCTGTTATTAGATCTTAATGGTTGAGATACACCCATTCTGTTATCAGTTGCAGTAAACCTTGTTATATGAAACTTTTTAGGTGTTAATTATTAAGGCTGTATATGGATTTCTTTGTTGTTTGTATGAAAGAGCTTTGTGACGCACACCTTTATTCCCAGGAGGCCAGTCGTGGCGCAGCGGCACGAAATGTGACTGTAAAACTGACTGGTTGTGGGTTCGATGCCCACTCGAGGAGATGAAATATTTACTTAAATTTATATTTCCATTTCTTCGCTCTGGTGTCGAGGTTAAGCACGGCGTTAAGTTCTGCCACTCAACACGCAATGCCTCCAGAATTCGGCAGAAAGTGGGGAACGGAGTATCTTAATACTAGGTTCCCTCTGTCTACCCTGCTGTGTGCGGATACAGCGTGAAGCTAAAAAAAAAAACATAATCAATATAATAATTTCAACATAATAGCGACTTAAGATATGTAAGATTTTACATATCTTCATGTAAAAAATATATATTTTAATTTACTTTATAATATGAATAATTAAGCTATGTTTTTTATAAAGTTTAATATGTTAAAATCTATATAAAGTGTATTCCCATTACAAGGACAATAGATATGTAAACTTAAAAAATATTTTAATATAAAAAATTCAAATTCAAAGCTTGAAATTTTGTTCTTTTTCAGTTTCTTGCTTAACATCATCGAACGCATACATTATCGTAGTTTGATATACTGCCGCTCAACGTTAATATATTTAGATAGATGGCACTTCTAGACTTTTCTGTAAGGAGTGAAACATACATGGAGAAAAAAAAGTCTCTAATGTAAATACTAAATGCATTGCTTGATTTAATTTTCATTAGACAATACATTCCTTTATTTTTCACTTCCTGCTGCATCCGGCACACAGCAGGGCAGGCAGAGGGAACCTAGTGTTGAGACACTCCGTTCCCCATTCTCCGCCAAATTCTGGAAGCATTGAGTGTCAAGTGGCGTACTTAATGCTTAAAGTGTTAAATATTTCAGGATAATACAATACATTGTCTACATACAAAATTGTCTTTATAAAATAGCAACGAATATACTGTAATAATTATAAATGTAGCTGTAGTTCACCGCATAAGCGGAAACGCCCTCCATCATTAACACCAACCGACAAGCCACCAACTGATTACTAAAGATTGATGAGGACGTTTTCGAATATTCTCGTATTTGAGTGTTCTTTTCGGAACATAAAATAAAATAAATAAATTAGCTTCACGCTGTATCCCGCACACAGTAGGGTAGGCAGAGGGAACCTAGTGTTAAGACACTCCGTTCCCCACTTTCTGCCGAATTCATGGAGGCATTGCGTGTTGAGTGGCAGAACTTAATGCCGCGCTTAACCTCGACACCAGAGCGAAGAAGTGGAAATATAAATTTCAGTAAATATTTCATCTCCTCGAGTGGGAATCGTACCCACAACCAGTCGGTTTTGCAGTCACACCTCGTGCCGCTGCGCCACGACCGGCCTCAACGGAACATTTCAGAACAAATTATTTTTAATCTTAATAACTACTTTAGTTCCATTTAGTAAGTCTTAATTTATAATTAAATATATCGCTAAATGTCACATATCCTTTAAAAAATAAATTTAATTAAAATTTATCAGGTGGAAGAAAAATTATATTATCCTAGTTCAAGTAAGTCGAGTAATTTCTTAATAATAGCTGCTTTCTATCTATATAAATAAATCTATTTGCTAGAGAAAATTTATAAAACTAAAAGAATAATATACTTAATTTTATTTTGATAGGTACGATTAATAAAATCAAATTTTAAAACTCAATCTACTCAACACAAAGCCGCGAAAAATTCAACGGAAGGGTAACGGAGTGTCCTAACACTAGGTTCCCTCTGCCTACCCTGCTCCATAAGTTTTTTGATTTTCACGATTATTACACATTTTAAATGAAACTATTTTAACCAGATTAATCGCGTATATTTAAGATTTTACATTTTGGAAACCCGACGTTTCGAACACTTTGCTGTAGTCCGTGACCACGGACTAAATCCGGCTAAAATATTTTCATTTAAAACATTTATTTACTGTTATAATACTATAAAACGAAATGCATAATGCAAATTTAAAATAATAGTGTAGAATAAATAAATACTTTCAACCGCAACACGGAGGGGGTCACAAATCAGTTAAGCAGAGGACGACTAACGTTCATTCCAAGGGGAAAATATATTTGAAATAAATGTGAATAAATAGGGCTTGCGAGATTAAAAGCGGCCTTGCTGATATATGGGGGACGTCGCCTCGCCTCTGGGAACCTCGTAAGCGACAGATACAAGGAAATTATAGTATGAACAAAATAATTTAAGCTCCCTCTAGACACTGAGGAGGGTTTTAGAATTTATATTGTGAGTAATATTTCTCTAAAAAATATGTTTTTTTTAGATAAATTAATACGTTGTTTAGCGGGTTTGTTATATTGGTGGTGAAAATTTATATAAAGTTTATGAGAAAATGTGTTTAGTAATAAAAAATAAAAATTTCTATTCTGTGTATGAATTTTTATTAGCTTCAAGCTGTATCTCACACACAGCAGGGTAGGCAGAGGGAATGTAGTGTTAATACACTCCGTTCCCCACTTTCTGCCGAATTCTGGAGGCATTGCGTGTTGAGTGGCAGAAATCAACGCCGCGCCATGCCTCGACGCCAGAGCGAAGAAATGGAAATATAAATTAAAGTAAATATTTCATCTCCTCGAGTGGGGATCGAAAGTAGTAGGGATTCAGGAGTTCTGACCCACCCATCTGGTCCCTCCAGAATCCAGAACTCCTGCATCACATCCTAAAAAAAAAAAAAAAAAAAAAAA
>JAATLQ010025533.1:0-41359 GCA_013421005.1 Heliconius erato x Heliconius himera
TATATCTATTTAGCGGGAATGGCACATTGTCAAGAGTCTAAATTTCAAATTTTATAAAAATCTGTGGCGATTTAAGGATTTTTCCATACAAACTTTCAACCTCTTATTTGCACCTTTAGGGGGTGAATTAAAATAAACCACGAAACACGTGTTGAATGAAATATTTTTAAGAGTCTGAACTTAATTTTTTTTATAAAATTCGGTGCTGATTTCAATTGTTTTCCATACAAACTTTCAACTCCTATTTCATCCCTTTAGGGTTAAAATATTTCAAATTCCCTTCTTAGTGGATTTCCAAAATTCGAAAATATAAATCTGTCCAAATTTCACGTTTCTACTATCAGCGGCAGTGGCAACATGTACTTTTATTTATGTAGATACAAATAAAATATCAATAAAAATACCTTAAAAAATTATATACCAATGCTTACGTAAGCATTGGGGGAGGGGGTAAGAGGATTGCTTATTTTTGATGACATAGGGGAGGGGGGGTCAATAATTGCAAAAAAACTGCTTACGTAATACTTGAACGGCCCCTTACTAACAAAAATAATTCTTTTAAATATTGATCATTATATTTTTCTAATGATTATTTTAGTGTATTTTGCAGAATAAATTAGTAATGCACTAAATTTAACTTCTTAAATTTTAATTTAATCATCATTATTTAATTCAATCATATTTTATTCATATAAGTAATATCGTATAATTGTTAAAAGTTATATAAAATATCTATACAGTATTTATATTTTTAAGTAATCAAATTATGTGCCTCTATTAGTTTAAAGTTATTATATTACGGGTTTGTTGCATTAATCTTTTGATTGATTTTCTAATTCAAACTATAATACTATTTAAATTGAAAAGACAAAAAGACATGAGGTCAGTCGTGACGAAGGGGCACAAAATGTGACTGTAGACGCGACTGGTTGTGAGTTCGATTCCCATTCGAGGAAATGAAATATTTATTTAAATTTATATTTCCACTTCTTCGCTCTAATGTCGAAGCAAAGCACGGCGTTCAGTTTCGCCACTCGAAACGCAAAGCCTCCAGAATTCGGCGGAAATTGGAGACGGAGTGTCTTAACACTAGGTTCCCTCTGCCTACCCTGCTGTGTGCGGGATACAGCGTAAGCTGATTTAAAAAGAAAAAAGGCATGATTCACTTCGGTATGATAGTTCAGTATGCACATCGAATTGGATTATTTGCTAGTGTATTTACAATAAGTATAATTATGTAAAATTAAATAAAAACATTTAAAAGTTAATAACGAATATAGGTTAAACTAACTAGGATTATCAAAAGATGCGTCATTATATGCTAATGCAAGATTTCTTTTGTACACGGTCCAAGTTCTCGGAATGATCTAACAACATACACCGCTTCCTCAAACAGAAAACACGTTTGCTTGATTTCCAATGTTGATTAGAGGTAAATAAATATATATATGTTAGATGAGTCATATATGTATATGTACGTATGTAAAAGTCAGAGAGGCTATACCTCTTTATCTATTCAATTAATAAATTCAACTGAAGCTATCTTCATACATACGTGATTAGATATAGTAATATTATTAATTAATGTAACATATAAATTATTATTATTATTTCGGCAGAAAGTGGGGAACGGAGTGTCTTAACACTAGGTTCCCTCTGCCTACCCTGCTGTGTGCGGAATACAGCGTGAAGCTGCTGAATATTATAGAAGTTTAAGCGTTACGAATAATATTAAGAATAATAACCATTATTACTATACATATCTACTTATAGAATAAAAACGTTGGTGTTTAGGCATTGGATATTTTTCTTTTTGTATAAAATGAGAAATTTTGGAGTAAACATGAAAAATGTAAATGCATTGAACATGCTTGCATATCTTTCGTCATTAAGGAGACGTTCAATGATGAGCAGTCCTTTGTTTAACAATGTTTTCCGTGTCATTTGTTAAACGACATTGAAATTTCTACAACTAAAGTCCATAGCGTTGTATTTATTTGAAACATAAATATTTAGTGTATGTTGTTACTTTTACTTAACTTTCACGTTCTGCACCTTAACTATTACAGATAATATTACAGTTTTGAATCGAATACTAAAAAACACGTAAAATTTTAAGACTTAATATAATGATTGATTATTGTTTTTATTAAAGGTTTTTTTTTTAATTCGTGTGATGTTGTGAAAGGACTCCAATTTCAAGTTTAGTAAGTACGCATACCGTCTTAACTACATATTAAACTAATAATCCCAAAAAATTCAGCTTTGCTAAAATGACGTAGGTCTAAGAGCTCTGGGATCTTAGTCTATGTATAGTAAAATAGGTACTCATGAAGCAATTTTAACAATATTTATATTTAGTGTTAACTATAAAGTAGAGCAGACGGATTGCCTGCTTTGGTTACATATAAAAATATGAAGTAAAATTAGAAGAAGGTTTTACTTTTTAAGTGAGTCTTTAGTCTATTATAGAGTAGGTACATAGTTATGGTAAAATTTTAAAACCATAACACGTATTATATTGTTAGTAATTTGCATGTTTCTTGAAATTGATTATTTTTTTGCTATTTATTAAATGTTTAAACCTACATTACACACGTCATTGATAAGAAAACATGTATTTACCCACAATAAAGGGAGTAATTTAATTATCCTTTTCTCCGAATTCTATCGATTTTATGTAAACGCATAAATAATGAAGACCATTCATATTGTTACCAAGATAAAAAATAATCCAGAGAGAGGCCCATATTAAACTTTTATATAGATGTATGCGGTAAATATATGCGAAATAACCTTGCGATGAAAAATGTAGGAGTCCACTGTCCGCCAATTTCGAGATTTCATGTTGATTGACCAACGCCTTGCTTTATCTTACCACCTAAAGGAAATAATAATTTTTAAAATACATAATGTGAATTTTCCCTTAAAATATCGAACCTAGAAACATTGCTTAAAATGTCATCAATACACAATGGCGTCTGCACAAAAATTGTAGTCTTAAAAGAATAATTTTCATCAGCAGTTATACTTTTATAGGTATTCCGCACACATTGCGCCTCGTGCGTGATTACAGTGCACATGGTGGCCGGTGCTACATGTTTATTTATATATAAGGAAAACACAAGGTTACCTCACATATGCAATAAAATATATCCGCTCTGAAACTGGGTTAACATCATTTCTAATGAATAATAATCAGTTAGTTTTTTTGGTGTCAAAAATGTATAATGTTACAGTGTCTGGAACTTAAGCATGCATCAGTATTTTTAGTTTTGTTCGTGTATTTACGCAGAAATGTATTCAACACTACAATTAATTATAACAATGCAGATTTGTAGCGTTCTTGTTCCCTTCTGAGAACATTCATCATGTAAAACCCAAAACCGTTCAAAAGTGTTTATAAATTTTTGTAAAAAAAACTTAGAAGATACCTACAAAACTATTTTTTAGTAAAACTGTTTTATTCGTTTACCATATAATATTTAATTACCAATCAATTTTGCATTATCTTGCATTTGTATTATTGATAAATATTTCCTTTCTCTTATTTATCTGTTTTCGTTTCTGCATATTACATAGTAATACTTTAACACGTTTTTCAACTATTTAGACATAACCAGAAAAATATAAAATTTGTAATTTTACAAATTTTTCCTTTCTCCAGTTGGGATTTCAATCCCTTTAACCATCACATTAATTCAGATCTTTACGACCTGCGTCACTTAGTTTATATACAGGTCATATAGAATTATGATTATACATGTAAATATATAATTACTATAATGACAAGTAATATTTACAATTGATACGTGGATATAAACTAAACCACAATGTCAAGTCCGTAATAGCTATGCGTCGCATCTATTATGACTATTTATTATTGGACGTTATCTTGAACCTACATAAAATTTACCTTGCATTTAAATAGATAGACTGAACTACGCAATAAGTCTTTCAATTAATTAACATGTATTATATTATGTATATGAAACGAGTAAACTCATCTGCTTCGTTTAAACAACCGGTTGTTTTCCGGCTAAATAATAATAAAACATTTACCATTTCTGATCCTTTTTTCATTTAGTAATAATAAATGTAAATAAATGTTAAGAAAAGTTCTATAAATTTAATATATTTTAAGTAGTGCTCATAGGATAGGTATGCATCACGAGATCAAAGGGCTTGCAAGTATGAACGTTTTAAAATCCCTTTAGTTTGGGCCGTTGCACTCTGCCTGGGACTCGTCTAACCGGCCCACTATCAGTCCGCAGTTCGATTCATCGCGACAGTTCGTGGCCAATGCTGGGATATCACAAATCCTACTGCACAAAACTACCAATATACAATATCGTCAGCTATAGAAATATGCTTTTATATAATAAAAGTTCCTATTTTATATTAGTAAGTACTTGTAACAGAAATTTGGTACAATTTGAATAACGACCTAACCCACTTTATAAGACCATTATAAAAGCATCAAGGTCGATGCATTTTTTAATTGAATTGCAATTGGAGGCACGATTTAGATCGCTTTATGATCCACTTTAGTTATGATGAAAGAAATTATTGCTGATGATCAAAATTGAGAAAAGTTTTGGTCAAGGCTCGTTGTGGAAAGCAAAATGGGCTTACTATGGCTATAATGGGATACAACAATGTTATACATGTCACATTTAATAAAATAATACATGAATTAGCTATCATTTAAGTGTGGCATTGAAATTTATGTACCTTTGGGACCACTGCTGAGTGCCGTGGCTTTGGTTTAATATTACATATACATAGTTACATACCAACTAGCCGCTAATAATATGGTAAAAGATTTTTATACGGTTCTCCACAGATAGGAAAAACATGATTGTTTTAATGTTTTTTTTTTCTTTTGTAATATAAAATCCCCTTCCAGAAATAGGAAATCTTCTATTATTTCTTTTAATCATTTCGCTTTTAAGTGGCTAAAACATAGCTGAATAACTCTGTTACGCTGCCAAGTCAAAATGTATCATGAATCAGAATTCTACACTTTTCGCTACCCACTGGGTGTCTATGCCTATACGGACAATACAACTGCTTATGCAATGGTCCACATCGCAAAACCAGCTTTAGTCCACCCAATAAGAATATTTAGATTACCTATTGTTGTTCGCATTCAGCTGAACATAATTGAAAGCAATAACTTGTGCTAAATATTAATATAAGATTTCAAAAATAAAGTTCATCCATATTTTAGAAATAAGTGACTTATTTATTATGAAAACATGTAACGGCTCACGTATATGTAAATAATATATGTAAATTAAAATTATAATTTGTTCAAATAACAGATCCACAGGCCTACAGTACAGCCTCTCGGATTTCCTTAACCATATCCAAAACAAAATCCCAATTTAGCACGTAACCACTGTAACCGATTCTGAGAAACAGCTGTTTATTTTAAAATCGAGATGCGGTAATATAACGCACATCCTATATAATTGTGCAAGGATACTCACAGCGACAGGAATATCGTCAATTAGGAAAGGTTTCTTCACTCGGCACTGTCAATCACTGGTTCAAAACACGGCGCGCGATCTTTTCCAAATAGGCGATCGCGGGCGCGAGATATATTTAGAGCGGTAATACGACACCGGGCGCGGGCGTCGGTCGTTCGGTCGTAGGTCTGCGGCGGGCGTCGGCGCGCGAGTGCGGCCGGCGCGGGCCCGCCTGCCCTCCTCCTCCCCTCCGAGCCTCCTGCCGCCGCCCGGCCCGCCGCAGCCCGCAGGGCGCGTCCACAGCCTCCGAGGACGATACCCTCGGTGCGCTTGCATCCCTTTGTGTAGACTGCAGCTTAGCATCTTAGCAGTTAGCACGGAGAAACACGCAAAAATTATATCAACCGTAAAGCGCAGCCGACTCAACTTCAAATATTTATTCTACCTAACGTTTTTTTCTTTTCTTTTTGTATGATTTAATAATATGTACGTCTTTAAAACATGAAAGTTGCATACCTACTATAAAATTCAAAGCACTTGTGTAAACAAAAAATAAAAGGATGTTAATTATCCATGCCCATCGTATGGCTACAATCTAATACATCAAAATGGATCAGGCTTAAGCTGCGGTCAGGACTGGATGATAACATTTATTAAATTAATAAAATAATTGTTTGTCTTTTGAAAGTATAAATTAAAAAAAACTTTTCTCCGGACATCTATTACAGAAAAATATTCATAACGCCAGTGCGGCGAGTCTGAATTTCTGAGTACTTAAGTTCGTGCATCATCACAGTACATATCTATATATATAAAAGGACTTGTGCTGACTGACTGAGGTAAGACGCACGCAGAGCCGTAACCGCTGATGGTAGAAACGTGAAATTTGGGCAGATGTTTATTTTCATATTCTGGACATCCACTAAGAAGGGAATTTAAAAAATTTTAACCCTAAAGGGATGAAATAGGGGTTGAAAGTTTGTATGGAAAAAAATTTTAATCTGTACCGATTTTTATAAAATTTGAAATTCAGACTCTTAAAAATATTTCATTGAACACGTGTTTCATGGTTTTTAAGAATTCACCCCCTAAGGGTTCAAATAAGGGGTTGAAAGTTTATATTTAAAAATCTTTAAATTGCCACCGATTTTTATAAAAACTTAAATTCAGACTGTTAAAAATATTTTATTGAACACGTGTTTCGTGGTTTTTTTAGAATTCACTCCTAATAAGCGGGCGAAGCCGCGCGCGCCCTCTAGTAGTGAATAAAATATGCCCCTTTGGAAATTTCGTTTAAATCATATTGACGCAACATGCGAAAATATTATACATTGTGGCATATTGATAGGCTCTGGTGGTATATTGATAAAATAAATCAGCTTAACGCTGTATCCTGCACACAGCAGAATAGGCAGAGGAAACCTAGTGTAAGACACTCCGTTCCCCACTTTCTGCCGAATTCTGGAGGCATTGCGTGGCAGACCTCAACGCTGCGCTTTGCGTCGACACCAGAGCGAAAAAATGGAAATATAAATTTAAGTAAATATTTCATCTCCTCGAGTGGGGATCGAACCCACAACCAGTCCGTTTTCAAATCACACTTTGTGCCGCTGCGCCACGACTGGCCTCGTGGTATATTGATAGCAAATTTAAATCAATTGTTGTTAAGGCTTTTAGTCAAAGCTCTTTGGGTATATTTTACTTACCATTATTTTTATTTTTTTCGTTTTTCTAAAGGTAATTTATTTTAATTGCGACTATTGGATAATTGAGTATTAAAAATATTTTATACACATTATGAAAAATAGGTAAACTGCATAAACAAAATGCTATTTATTTTTTTATAATTTATTTTAAATTTAAACTAAATATAACAACAATTACCTACTCTGATCGGAGATCGAGAGAATAAAGATTTAAGTTTCAGGTGGTGGCAGGTGTAACCATGGCGCCATTCGCATGGCGGTGTTGGTCGTCTCTCTCCGTCGAAGAACGAAAATACACCCTAATGTTTTTTTTAAAAGCTTTGCATACTATAGTAGGTACATGTTTGTCAATAACAATTACTGTTTTTGACCGTCCTCTGTGACCAACACGACCGGAATCAGTTTTACTAACTCTTATTTATACTGTTGAATACTTTAAGTAAATAAATTTTCAACACAGCACCAAATTTTCTATACTTTCAATTGCTTTAATATAAAAATCGATTTTTTTTACAAATGCATTAACATTATTTTTTTTAATTAATAAAAAAATTGATAAAACCACTTTTGGATATGTTTAATCGCCTTAACTACTTAATACTAATTTACTAATAAACTTAAGTAGGTACGCGCTTCTTAAGATTATTTTAAAGGTTACTGGATTTAGTAGATTGACTTTCTCGTTTAGTAATTACTTTTAATAAGGAAACTAACCCATTTTAGCCACTTTTTGTGATATTATTTATGACACCGGTTATGACTTTTCGAAAGAATATTTATTCATTGTTTGGTGTGCCAAATCGTAAATAAGTTGTAATAAATAAGTATAAAAATTTCGATGTAGCTTGATGAGAAGAAAGAAAGAATGTCAGAGCGCCTGGTCGGTTTCCAGGAGGCGCGGTTTCGGGGTTCAAGTAATATATGTACAATGTTATTTAAGTATATCGACAGGATACCATGTGGAAGTTTTACTTAAAGGAATATTTATAATATTTATATAATAAATATACTCCCTACAATGTTAACTTACAGTAGGGTCACATTATTTTCTTTTTTTCTTCTTCTTATCTTAAAAACCAATCGAATACAATTTATATTAATAAATTTATTAGTTAAAAGTAATGAAGTATGTTAGATATTTCTATAAATATAGAAAATAATTTAGAAAAGAACTTTAGAAAACAGTTTATTTAATTATCAATGTTTTTCTGGTAAGTACGATGATAATTAAATAAACCAAGCACACTAATATGATTAATTTCAAAGTAATGTACGGGGTGACAGGGTAAAATGAAACAAATAAATTGAATATAAAAGTTACTATATTCACCCGCTCTCAATTCATACATAATTCATACACCTCATTAAAAACTCTATAAAAATAAGTTAATATTTCGACTACTCCTCCTCCACCTCATCGTCTGTCGCGAACTCGCTCTCACTAGCGCCCTGAAAAGAGAAATTTAATCATGTTTACGTCATCTAAAATATCTTGAATCGTGGATTTTGTAAGGCAATGTTTTGTTTCCGTGTTAAAATATAGTTACCTAATTACGTATATAATTACGAATACCAAAATTCAAAAAATTAGAGATGGTAGTAGTAGTAGTAGTAGCGAACGACGCTTTACAAAGCGTCGTACAAACAACAAATGTATTTTTTTATTAACGCTCATGAATGCAAATGCGAATATCCAGTTTTTTTTATTTGCTATTTGTTTGTCTTTGATTCGTCATGCGTAGTACGAAGTCACTTTGTGTGATATATAAACTGGCGCAGTAAATACCACTTAGCGTCGCGCTGTACTGTACTTCAGAGTACCTCCCATAACTTATAAAGTTGTGGTCGGGTTATATTAATGTAATACCTCGTCGTTGTTCTCCGAGTCGGACTCGCTGAGGTCCCACTGCGGGTGGTCGGCAGGCACCGCCGCCGCGCCCTTCACGTCCAGCTTCATCTCCTGCTCTTGCTCCAGTTTTATGTAAGAATCTTTAACAACAATTAAATAATATATATGTTAAATTTCTTCCAAAAACCATCTTTTCTCTGCGATTTTCGTACAAAAATGAAACACAAATCTCTACTACTAATCTTTGATATTAATTTCAGCTCAATATCTGCACTCGATCTTGAGAAAAAAAGTGGTGACAGATGGAGGGAAAACGGACGGATGTACGGACAAACGGACGGATAACAAAGTCATCCTATAACTATTCCATTCAATTCCAGGTTCCATTTTTTGTTTTGGAACTTATATAAAATAATATGTAAATATATTAATTACTCCAAAACAAATAGAGTAAACAATACAAAATAAAAAGTGCGAGAGAGTTGTTTTACCTTATATCGTGTTAAAAAATATTTTATGCTACAGTGATAAAAGGTATTATTCGGAATCATGTATTATTAACATAGCTTAAATTTAAAGGAGACTGAAACGATTTCATACATTTTTGGGTCCAGAATGTAAAGATATGAAAATGGTATGATTTATAGATTCAGGTACATGAGTCCCTCCCTAAAAAGCCTGAGTTTTGGCAACCTGAGAGCTGAGTTATTAGATATTTGATAAAAATGAGGTTATCGCACAATTCACACAGCGATCCATATCCATAGCATAGAGGTGTTAGATCCAAAAAAATCGGAGCCCATCGGGGAAGCAAGGGTCGTACGAAGTAGGAAACAAACAAAAAAATACACAAAACGCATTGAAACGAACGAAGCGAGTGAAGCAAAACATGCAAAAATCATTAAACAAAGTGCCAATATCAATCAGTCACATCTGTCATTTAAAATATTAATGATTTTAATCGATTGAAATTGGATTTCTTTTTGTTTTTTAGTAATTAATTGTCATTTCTTTATTTATACTGAAATTATACACACAAATAAGTGCGTTAAAATACTTAGACTTAATTAAAATGAACAAATATTTTCTTTTCGTACTAATGTAATGGATTTATTTATATTGATTATGGATCTATAACGATTTTTCTTATTTTTCTTCGCTTCCAATTGAACTGATTTTTGGTATTCTAAATAAAAACTAATATTTTTTATACCATATACCTGAACTCTTTACATTTCAGCCCATAATCTCTCTCTCTCGTCTCCTTTGACGATGTTTTTATTCATTACTAACTACTGAGTAGCTCGCACCTCCGCCCGCTTGTGAAGTTGAACTACAGTTATTTTGGAGCATTTTTTTTCACACAAAATACATTTTTTTTTAATTGATGAACCGATTGAAATAAAAGCAACAGTAAACGTGAAGGCGTACCAGAGCGCAGGCAGCACGTGAAGGTGTAGAGGCCGGGCCAGCGCGGCGCCGTGAAGCGCAGCTGCAGCTCGTGCGCGTGCACCAGCGCCGTCACGTGCGCCGGCGTCGTCAGCAGCGTGTTGGACTTGCGGTCGCAGATGTAGCACCACCAGTACTCCTGCTTCTCCTGCTCCACGGATACCGTACTTTTTTTATTTTGTTCGCATTCAAATCTTTGTAAAGTTTATGTATTTTATTTAATTGCTTACTTATCCTGTGATAGATAAAATGCGCCTCTCCCAATTAACCACAATATCTTGTGCTAAATATCACAGTTACAATAAAACAGTAAAAAAGCCACAAACCAGTGGGAAATAAGGGCAGTGCACAGGATGCGAACTCTTGGATCTTCCCTCCAAGCGCTCGCGTTTCTGCAGACGTTTCTGGAACTTGTCCCACTGGTCGTCGTCGTCGTCTGCGTCGGCGTCCGCGTCGGGCGCGTCGGCCGACTTGTCGCGCGACTCGTCGCCCGAATCTGAACTGTATGTACTGGAATCCGAATTCTCGTCCTCGGATTCATCGCCTTGACCTATTTGTTGTGGGTTGTTATGTTTATATATACACTCGATTTGTAACATAAATAGAGAATAAAAATCCATTTTTACATAAAAAAAAGGATATTTTTTACTCTGGAAATATATTACTAATATCATTTATTTTGACCTATTTGTAGTCCATACTTCGAATTTACACTTAGAAAAGAAAAACAATTTTGAAAACGTATAAAAATTTTAACGTAGCTGGATTCGAACCCGTGCCTGTTGGAAACCGTCCAAGCGCTCTGACTAGAAAGCCATACCTTCTCATCAAATTAATAATTAATATTGTAAATGTATAATTGTTTATACATATAAACCATTGAAAAAAGATTAACTTATAAAATATTAAAAAAATATGTAGTAAAAAAATTGATAAGGGAAGAGAAGAACCCTTGTGGATTATGACACTTTTGTTTTGATCTTCTTTTACGAAATAGATAACTTCACAATACCCAGACATGGCCTGTGCTGCTAGGTTAGACGTCTAACTGTAAATACTGGTTATAGGTTCGATCCCCAGGGATATCTGATAAGAAAATTTTTAAAAAAGTGTGAAATTACCTTCTTCATCTTTCTTCTTTGGTTCTTTTTCCTTGGGTTTGATGTCGTTGACGACAGGGGCGGCCGCGGGAGCAACCTTAACCTGCTTTTGAGCCGGTTTCTTACTTTTCTTAGCTGGAGCATGCTTTTTCTGTTTCATCCACACTGGCCTCTTATTGGCATCCTTCTTTTCGTTCTTGTCATTCTTGTCATTTTCTACTTTCTCACCATTTTCATTGATTTCATCATCGTCCCTATATCAGAAATTGAAGATAAAAAGCCTAACCGTGTGAATGTACACGTGAAGGTTGTGAATTCGATTCTCGCTAGGGAAAAATATATTTAATATTTTCATTTAACAAATAAAGCACGGCGTCCGTCGAATTCCGCAACACGCAACGCCACACATATTCGATGGAGAATAGGAAACATAGTGTCTTAACACTAGGTGCCCTCTGCCTACCTCGCGTAAGAGATACAGCTTGAAGCAAAAAGAAAAGAAGATATTGCTTGTTTAAGAACATTAAGAAAAACATGCATACACTTGTATATTGTATCTAGCGAAATTATTAAAATAACACTTAATAATTAACACATGAATTGTTATTGTTAATAATGTTTATAACAAGTACCCAATCGTGGAACAATCACTTTAATCATTCCAAGATACCTGCAGCCACCTGGGGCTCTTAGAATACGTCACAAATATGTCACAAATCCTACATAAGTTTTAATTACTTCCACTTGACCAAGTGGTCAAAGGCTGCATGTACAGGCTAGTTTTATTATATGGTGTGAGCAGTGGCACAAAATTAAAAATTATCATCTATAGACTCAAGTTGTTTTTATTATGCTGTAAGCCACACATAGCAGAGTAGGCAGAGGGAACCTAACACTTCATCCTCATTAGGACACTTCCATCCCCCACTTTCCAGCGAATTCTCGTTTTTTACCAGAGCAAGAAAATGAAAATATTAAATATTTGATTCCTTCAAGTGATAATCGAACCCACAACCTTCAAGTTTACAGTAGTGCGCTTGTGCCCCTACGCCAAGAGGCCTCTAGATAAATAGACCAATAGTAACTAATTGTAATTGATATTTTTAATAAATAAAAACTTACTTCATAACATTTTTCTCTTTAACGCTTGTATCACCAAAGAGCTCTTTCATATTTGTCCTTCGCAGGAATACTGTCACTGTCACGATCGCACCAGCGGTGACTACCGTAGAGTTCTCATCGTCAATTACTGAAAATCAAACATATTAGTAAAAGTAGGGATTTTTTAGGTTCACAACATATAGCAGGGTAGGCAGAGGGAACCTAGGAACCTAGTGTTAAGACACTTTATCCTCCCCAAGCACTGAGATGTTGATTGGCGGATATCAACGTCGCCTTTTCCTCACTGCAAGAAGACAAAGTGTCTTCTTGCAGTGAGGAAATAAAAATAATTAATTTTCCCCAAGTGGAAATCGGACCCTCAATCGTCGCGTTTACAGTAGACACTATGTCGCTGGGCCACGTCTTCTTATAGATATTTAATAAGTATAACAAATTTATTAATAATGTGAATATATAATAATATGAACATAGTCTTCAAATGAAATCTAAAAATAACACAATTATTTCAAAGCATTTAGCATAAAATTGAAAATCAAACAAATATGGTCAGAAAATGGAATAAATGTACACATTGTATTAAAAAAGTTATAATACCTTCTGTGTTTACTTGGAAATGTATGTATGGCATATTGCCTAGCACTTTCATGACGTCATCATACTGTTTGTCATTCAAGAATCGCATTACTTGTCGCCTCTCGTCACCAGACAACTGAGCGAGTTGTAAAAGTGACTTAATCGGTTTTTTACGATTAACAAAATATTTTAGATGGTCATCTGTTATGTAAGGCAGTTGGAGTAGAGGCGATTTCTTGTCCCATAAACCTTGGACTATCATAGGCGATAGTTTCATGCAATTTTCAATTGTTCCAATAGTAGGTAAACGTGGTACTGAAATGACAAAAATATACCACTTGAACAAATAAAATAAATACTTTTTTGTTTTAATATTATTAATGTATATAATAATTTTGTATCTATATAAAAAATGTTTTTTTAACGAAAAATGAATTAAGTAAAATGAAAATAAAATTGATTTATCATTCCCACCCTCTTAATACGATCAACAAATTTCTTACAGACAAATATAATTTAAATTGACTTACTCCGTCTCGCATAAGCCAAGGCAATAAGCTGGTTCACACAGTTGACCATTTCCACAATAAGATCCGGACATCTGGACACTACGTAACGGCGGTCAACCTCCAACGTGTCTTGCGGCAAACGCATACGCAACAAATGTGCGTGGAGCAGCGCACGAGCCTTTATACTGTATGGGCGGCACAATGGCTGTTCCTTGTTTTTCTCACCTAGGTTTGGTAGTTCGCGTAGTAACTGTGACATAGAACTTTTATATATTATAATGGTAAGGAGGCCGTCGTGGCGCAGCGGGACAAAACCTGACAGTAATTGGGACGCTTGTTTGTTCTAAATTTGATCCAGACTCGAGAAAATAAATAATTTTAATTTCTTCGCTCTGATATCAAGACAAAGCATTGAGTCCGTCCGTCATTTGATACGCCAAGATAAAATAGAGAAATAGGGAGGCATACGGAAGGGAATGAATAATGCTAGGTTTCCTCTTACACTGCTATATGAGGTATAAAGCATGACACAAAAAAATACTGGTGAATTTTACTTTTAATTTTGTCTATCACAATAACACAGTAGATTGGTTTCACTATGTAGGAGAATATGCTGATCACATTTAACTTTTCTACTTATAAGTATTTTAAATTATATATTGCACCTATATCTCGATGTTGGCAGGTTTGGCGAGAGGGATCCTAAAATTAAGGTATGCAGTGTGAAGCTAAAAAGAAAAAAAAATTCATACCATAGGGACTTCTTCATTATCTGTAACTCTTTCAATAATTTCAGAGTTATGTCTTTTGTCAAATTCACAGGAAGCTGCTAAAATCATTAAAGCTCTTTTCAAAGGCATTGATGGTGTTTTGTGACAAAAGTAAAAGTACATTTGTGTAGTATCTAACAAGACTTGCTCCCCTGAAAATTTTATTGAGCGATACCACCAGGTACCTACCTGCAAGTGGATTAATTTTTTTAATATTATTTATATAACAATATACTCTACTTTTTGTATGGTCATAATTCTATGTTAGAGGCCATTGTCTACACTGCTCATGCAAAATTCCACTTTTATTAATTGAAGTAATATAAATTATAGAACAATATTTGCCAACAATACAGCCTTGTAAATAAGAACAACTATATAAAATAAGAAACTACTAATATTTGTAAATAAACTCTATTTTACAAATAATAAATGTATACTTACAGCAGTAGGTAATGCAACCATAAATACTAAAGCATATAATCCAAGCACCCATACACTATTCTCTTTTTCAACAATCCAACTAGGAAGAGCAATACCAAAACTCATAGCACCTGGACCATCAGGGTTTCCATATTTCTCCCAATTTCTTCTGGCTTCATCATCGGTGAGAGCCTGTAAAAATTGATGGATTCATATTTTTTCTATTCTACTTGATGACTATATTATAAAAAGGAATAAAATAAATCATTCATATAAAATAATCAGGATAATAGTACAATAAAACCCACTTAACATGATCTCATGCTAATACTTTTTCATGTCAACTGTAGCAAATATTTTGTAACACACATTTTGTTTTATATGCCTCACAGACACCACACATATAGCGTTAGTTTGGTTCCATAAAGTAATAGAAAACCCTGTACACAATAGCCATGTATCATTTGATTTTGAATATCGCATATATTTGAATATCGCATTAAACTTATAATTTCACTGTATCCCGCACACAGCAGGATAAACAGAGGGAACCTAATATTAAGACACTCTGTTACCCGTTTTACACTGAATAATGGAGGCTACAACCTGTCACATTTACAGTCACAATGTCAAAGTTACAGCTTAGTAAATAATATTTTTAGCAGTATATTTAAGAGAAGTGATGTACATGAAATACCATTTTCAGTGTTTCTTATAAAGTGTACATAAGACTATACTTGTGTAATAACTTTTTAAAGCAAATGTAATATGTTCTAATTTAATATGGTATATTTATAAAATAAGAACATTTAATTTTACTTTTCATATCACATAATATACGCTTTTTTGTTTAAGATGTGTGTGTCCCTGTAAAATTGTCATGGGACCACTTCATAACAATTTCATTTAATGTTATGCAGTACCAACTTCATAACATTTTATAGTTCTGATAAATAATGAAAAGCTTACTTGATATGCCTTTGTGAGTTTCATAAAGGCTTTCTCATCTCCTGTCTCCTTGTCAGGATGCAAGATTAAAGATTGTTTACGATAAGACTTTTTAATTTCTGCTTGAGTTGCACCAGGTGGCAAGCCTAATATATCATAAGGATCGAAATTTGACATTTCATAATCAAATTGAGATACTTTAACAGCAAGGAATGCAAATAATAGCCATCCTGATATTATTGCTAGCATAACAAAAAAGTTTTTTACTTTTTTGTATGGTTCTGATTGTTCTATAATAATTTGTTTTTGTTTGCAATTTGGACATTGACATAGTTCTGCTTGTTTCGCTGGATCTGAAAGTATTAATTTCACATACATTATAATAAGTTGTTCGAATTGGTTACAAAATAAACTTTATCAACGTGTTGTGTTCTATATACGTCAAATTAGAAATAGGTACCGTACCGTGACATTAATTCGTTCATCGATAAATTATAATTTTAAATTAATTTTCAAATTCAACACTTATATACAATTTGTCTTCTTTAATAAATTGTTTAATGATTCTTATGAAGAAATAAAAAAAATTACCTTCTTTCCGTTTTCTTGGCCAATAATAAAATGTCGCCGGTACTAATACAAGAGCAAGAAACGATAATACAAAATAAAAATAAGTAGCTCCACTCTCATCATATTCAAATTTTTGTCCTCCCATTATGAATACTTATCATTATTCAATTTAAAAAGAAGAAAATCATTACCGCGCTACATGAACAACGAATAGCCTGACGTGTCTTTCACAATTCACAAATCACAATTTCGTAGGATTTCATTTAAGGCCACAGACTAAATTAACACGAACATAATATACGACGTGAATTCTTAAGTGCAAATTATATTCTTAAATAGTAATAATATGTACTACTAAATAATTTAAAAATTTACAAGCGTAATTACATTTTTAATATCATAATTATAATGACCTTAAATCATTTAAGTTTTATTTTGACTAAGTAACATTATAATCATTAATGAATAAGTTAATAAATGTAGGCCTCAATAATTTATTATTTACGTACAGTATATTAATAATTGTCATACCAATTAAAGTGCAACATTCTAATCATATTTTCTTCAGACATTAAATTGTAATGAGTTGAGTGTTGACAATTTATTATTTAACATTTGACCACTTTGGGTATATGTGTTCTGTGCATTTGACACTTTCCGTTTTATATGACATTTGACAATGTCAGTAAGTAAGTCAATATGAGAAAATAAAAAAATATCATTGAAATAAATTTAAGGTAATTTTTTTGTGTTTGCCTTTGCCGAGTTTGTAACAATATTAATTTATATTATCCAAATTATTACTACTAAATAATTGGTTCACTCGTCTCTCGCATTTGTGGTGGTGGACTAAAAGGCCTCAGTGATAAATTACTACGTTCTCTAAATACCGAATTATTGTTTCGTTTCGATTTATTAAATTTACTGTTTTATTATTGTTCTAGATGGCTACTAAAACAATTGCAAGTGCGACGGTTCGCGCTGTCAAAAAACGTATATTACCTTCAAGAGCTGCTTTGATATTGACCCCTTCAGCTGTAAATAAGGTTAAAGAAATAATGTCCAAAGAAGAAGCTAAAGGCTTCATCGGACTAAAAGTAGGTGTCCGACAAAGGGGTTGTAATGGTTTGTCTTATACATTGGACTATGCTTCTGCAAAAGGAAAACTTGATGAAGAAGTGAAACAAGATGGTGTGACCATAATCATTGATAAGAAAGCACAACTAACTTTATTAGGTATTTTTTTTTATTTTACAGCATCATCTTATATTATTATTTTTCAATTAGTTGTGTTATGTAATCAGTTGTAAGTAACTCATTAGTAGATTAATACAGTTTACTATAAATATTAAAAAAAATCATATTACAGGTACTGAAATGGACTATGTCGAAGACAAACTTTCAGCAGAATTTGTCTTTAATAACCCTAATATCAAAGGTACTTGTGGGTGTGGAGAATCATTTAGTATATAAATAATGAAGAAATTAATGGATCTCTGTAGTCTTATCCGTCATTTTATATTAAATCTTACTGCACTATAGCAGTAGCTTCTTTCACTGTTTCGAAACTCTTGTAGATATATAGGAAATATATATTTTTTTTTATTTTAAAGAAAATATTGTATATAATATAAATCTTCAGTGTTTTAGTAAATTGATTGTATATAGACAATAGTAGTAAAATATCTAGTAATAAGCTGTTTCAACATAATATATTTTATTTAATAAACAATATTATGCTGTAAATGTATATTTTTTGCTAAGAGTTATTTTTTCTTGTCACTACAGGCAAAAGCCTTTTGCTAATAAATAGTTTTAACACAAATTGGACTAATAGTTTGTTTCTTATTGTATAATAACAAAAAAAATTATAAGCTTTTATTATAATAGAAGCATCAAAGGTAGAACCATTATGATAGTTGTTTAATTGATACCAATGTTTTTTATTATTATTTGAATAGAATGCAGAGAAAGTACTTTTAAGTTGTTCATTACTAATCTCTTTATATATTATTATTTTAATTTATAATCCACATGTAATGGACAAGAAAAATTGCACACCAAGCCCTTTCATCTGATACCTCACTTGAACTAGAGGCTTTAGTACTAAATTTTGCTCACCTTTTAAGGCTATTATTTTTTAGGATTTAACTATAAATGTATCCTGAACTAGTACTACCTGTAGATGCTAGCTGCCAAATTTCATAATTCTATGTTAGCCGGAAGTACCCTATTAATTTTTATTCCCTTGTAGTGCAGAAATGGCTATTTATATTGGCCATATCTTTTAAAAGTAAATGTAGAAATACGTTTTTTTTTTCAGGAAATCATGAGCCGTATCTGAGTATATAATTTGAATTTCAACTCGATATCTCCAAGCGTGAAATAAAGGCTCTTGACAGACAGACAGACGGGACCGACAACAAAGTGATCTTATAAGGGTTCCTTTTCAAAACACATATCAGTATATTTTTTTCCTTAATATTTCGAGTGACTGACAGCGTCGCGATCCTCTGGCAAGCAAGGCCAAATTGGCCTAGAAGAAATTTTTGTCCTCCCTGGGCTGGTGCATCCCAATTGACCTATATCATCTCATGTACTGTAGAGTCGTTCGAATCATTGTGGACTCAATGAACTGAGAAAGGCTTGACTGACACTTTGGCTTTGCTTAGAGACGTTTTCTCGCTGTGCGTTCTCTACTGCATTTATAGGGGAGTGTTCTAAAGACCTGTTTGATCTGGTATAAGGTTACGATAGTGGTTCTAATATGTGAGGAAAACAATGAACTACAAAAAAATCTTTTGAATCAATTACCGAGCATTTTACTTCTCATGCTCAGCTCATAGCCTTTATTCAGTAAACCAGGGGTTCCCAATCTTTTCTTGATCAGGAACCACTTTTATAGAATTCTTGTTAGCTGGGACCACTTTGAACGTGTAACAAAAAAAATTAATAATTAAACAACAATTTTAATTTCAAAGTCAAAAGTAAAAAAACATCTGGTATTTTGTGTGATTGGGGTGTGTGAATTTTTAAGAAAATATTAAAAATCAATAAATTCAAAGTATATTAAATTTAAATGTCAAAATATTTCATGTTTTACCAAAATTTTAAATCATTCGCGGTCCATATTTTAGCTGCTGCGGACCACTACTGGTCCACGGACCACTGGTTGGGAACCGATGCAGTAAACAATGCAGCAAATATTACACACGACGCTGTAATTAATATAATTTAAGAAATTTACGTTTTCTTTTCATCATCTACAACAAGGTGATAAATAAATTGTATACATTTACTGAATTAAAATTTAAAAGTTTTAAGTGCCATACGAAGATCGTGCAGAATCGATATAGTTAAACCATTACGGTATCATCTCCAAAAAAAGTTTGATGCTTTCAACATTTCCGAACACACCAATAGCGCTAAGAATATTACTTACACTATATACCGCTTTCAGTTGCATCTTCTGAAAGATCCTTTACAAAATTAAAAATTATAAATCTATCAACCATGCTCCAGCAAAGATTAAGTAATTTATCTAAAGATTCAATTGAACATGGATTTTTAGACAGCTTGGATACAAGAACTTTGATAGATGTGATGATTCTTCACGCGTCGAAGGCAATTACGAATTTCGTAAAAAAATATTGGGGCAATACGTAAGAGTAAGAGGTTAAGCGGTTGGTCGTGATAAAATCTGCACGGATGCTGAGTGTTGAACAGGTCCGCAGGCAGCAGGAAGGAGCTTCTTCATCTCTCCTTCACAGAGGCATGACTACAAAGCATCGTGCCTTGGAAATCTCTGACGCAAAGACATATGGCGATATCTTTGCGATTATTGAGTTACACTCTGTATAACAGAAGGTGTTGAAGATTGTGGAATTTTA
This sequence comes from Heliconius erato x Heliconius himera, assembly GCA_013421005.1. NCBI lineage: Eukaryota > Metazoa > Arthropoda > Insecta > Lepidoptera > Nymphalidae > Heliconius > Heliconius erato x Heliconius himera. Next base: position 20,384 of record JAATLQ010025533.1, read on the forward strand.
AAATAATACATACTATAACAAAACAGAAAAAAAGTAATATGCTATGGACCAATAAAATTAAAATAAACATTGACAAAAGATTATAAAGAAAAGAGAGACGGATGCCAGGAGGACAAATGCACTCCATGAACACAGATGTTACTTATCGAATCCGCAGCCGTCGTCGTCATAGGACGATTATCGCACTGCACCTTCGACTGCGGATGGAGAAATATCAGATTTGGATAGACCAGCTTTAAGAGTACGCGGGCGCGCCGAAATTCCGCCATCGGAGGGCTTGGAACCAAGAGTTTAGCAGCATATCGTTCAAGGTTACTGTCTATGTTTCAGGAGCTTAAACTATGTGACCGTTACTGCACAGCGAACGCCAGGGAGGCAGACAGGGAGACAGGGAGCGGATCATGGCCAGGGCGACTATCATTGTGCCGATAGTGGTTTCGGATGCTGAGGGCAGTTTTTAAACAAAACTACCTTCTGCATCCGGCTCTTGATCCGATAGCTAAGCGAAGACTGAAGATGTGGTGTGGTTGGTCGAAACTTTTCGCTATTAAACAGTTAATGACACCACTATCGTCACAATGGTAGTCGCATTGACACATGGCGGTATTCTCATGGGATAGGTTAAATATTTAGATAATTTTTCTTTTTCCTTCACGAGATTGTCATCACATGATGACAATAACATAATACGCGCCGTCCACATGGACGGCGCGTATTATGAGGAGGTTCCTCTCTCTGGAGCCCTAGCCACCGATGGCTTGGACCCTAGTCGCACCGTCGAAAGAGTGTTTTTTTAATATTTTCAAATGTATTTTTTACATCAATTTATATTTAAAAATATAAAATTTAATCCTCTTGTATAATAAAAGTATATATACTAGTGGATTATACTAGCTCAGTATATATCTAAATTAATACTTTGTGTATGTGTTGTTTTCTTTACATGTAGTGGCATAATTAATAAAACTTTGTTTTTTTTTAAATCGTTAATCTAGTCTCTTAAGTTTTATTCCATCTATATTTAACTAACTACTCTCCATTGTGCTTTTTTAATTCTACGTGATATTGGTGAATTAAATTGTGCTCTACTGGCACGCCTAAAAGCTATAAAATTAAAAACAGCAACTATTGAAATTCCAGTTCGTGTCAAGTTGACATTTAGTTTTCAACAAATCGCGGAATCACAAATCATAACAAAACATTACTTAATTCAATTCAATAATTATAAGTTATACCATTATACCTGTAACAATAACACCAATAAATCTGTACAATGACAACAGAAAATTATGGATTTTTATGTGAAATATCTCCTCTTTTCCGGCCTTACGTTCTAAATATATATCATGACTTAAAATTGGGTATGCAAATAATTTAGAAATAATGAAATTTTAACTCTTAAAGTGATATGATAAAAATATAAAAATGTTTGTTTTATTATTATAGGTCTTTGTAAGACAAAAGTAGATTTAGAAAGAGTAGGAGGAAGTGCTAACAGCTTAGAGAATCAATTTCGATTAGTGCTACCATATTGTTCCAAAAAATTGAAATGGGACGTAATATTCGATCCTTCAACCCCTTGGTTTGCACCAGATTTTAGATTTGACGATGAAAGTTTTTTAATTAATGCTGATGAAGAATTTCTAGCTAATGGTGTTCCTAGTCTTACCAACTGGGATGCAAATGATCCAAAATCACTGAGTGATGTTATTTCACAACTAATCAATATGTATAAAATCCATCAAGTAAGTAATGAGATTTACAGAAAATTTACTTTATAAATATATACTTAGTGTTGGTTACATTTCAACATTATTTTGCAGGTCAAAAAGTTAAATGAAGATGAAGGTTCTCGTGCATCTTTTGAATATAGTGCCTTATTAGGAAATGCCCTTACAACTGAACATGACGTTGAAGTGTGGGTTGGAGGGCATATTGTTGAATTTCTAATTAAACTAAAAGTTGATACATCCAGACTACCTGAATTATATAATGACAGGTAATTAATATACTTTCTTAAAAATCTTAGTTAAATTTTTTTAAACATTTTAATGATTAATTATTAATTATGGTAACATACATGTGGAACTGCTAGTCAATATTTCATTGATGTTATTATTTTCAGATTAGATCTTAATCCAGGCATTGACACAGCTCTTCTTCTTGTTAGATATCCAAACTCTACTAATGCAGAATTGATCCTATCACCATTCCTAACAAAAGTCTTGGGAAACATTACCTTACCTATGTAAGTTTTATAGTAAAAGATTTTCTCTGTAATTATTTGCTGTATCACAGAATACAGCATGAAACTAAAAACATAGCTACATAACAGGGTAGGCAAGGAGGACCTGGTAACTTAGTGTTAAGACACTCCGTTCCCCACTTTCCTCTGAATTCTACAGACATTGTGAGTGCTGGAATTCAACACTGCACTTTGCATTAACACCAGAGCAATGAAGTGAATACATTATATATTTCATTTCCTTAAGTGTGAGTTGAATACACAGCTTGTTGTGTTTATAGTGCCACAAATGTGTAACTGTAAACATAGCAAGCTGTAGGTTTTACACTTGTGCCAATGTTCCTCTACTGGCGTATAATATATCACTCAATGCTTATACTCAATTCTAATATATGATATTATTTTTTATAAAGGATGCATCAATCAGGAGTCTTAATGGATTATGTACCAATGGTAACAGAAATCTTAAATAACAAGGTTTGTCATTTATTTTTTGGAAACTTAATCTTAATATGCATTCACAAATGAAACAATCATAACTTTTCTTATTTAACAATGAATTGAATTTCATTACAGATCCATGATCTTGTCAATAATGATAAATTGAAGCGTGAATTATTGGCTCAACTTATTGTAAAATATGAAGGGGCCATATTAGAACATGATGCAAGCAGTGCTGCACTATTATTTGAAATGAATGATTTTCATTGGATTTTACAAATTGATATAGGTTGTTGTTCATATTTATTATTTATTTTATCTCATCATCATTAAATTTAGCAGGAAATTTATATTAGAATAGCTAATGTATGTATGTAATGAATATCATTAAAATTAAATGTTGAAAAATGGTTCTTTCTGCTCTTAATGTTAATTACCAATAAAGGGTAATGATACGCAAAACAAATAAATTTACTACTATTTAATAATTTTTAAAATTACGCAATTGACTATATATTAATGATACTTGTGTTACTATGTAAACTTCCTTTTTCCTTCCTCAGGTGCTAATTTCCCAGAAAAACCTCCTGTATTAACTCTGCGCTCTGTGTACCACTGCTCAAAAGGAAAACCCAAATATAAGATTCTTCCAAGTTGTCCTTATAATAATTTGGAAGGCTATATAGAACAACAAGTCGAAATTTTTAAAAATGAATGTAAAGGGGCAACACAAAGTCATCAAGTTTTAAGTATAGAATAAGATTAATTTGTATATTCAAATAAAAATAGGACCATATTATACAGGCTGTCTTTATGTTGACTACTTTAAGTAAAAACATAGTTTTAACTACTTTATGAAAGCAAAATGAAAGTGTTTTTTTCAAACAAAATAAAAAAGGGGAACGGAGTGTCTTAACACTATGTTCCCTCTGCCTTCCCTGCTGTGTGCGGGATACAGCGTGAAGCTGAACAAAATAAATCATAAAATTATCGTTGACACCATTTGTTAAGAACGACGTAAACAGTTAAGAGACAATTGTCTTTCAAAGCGGCAACGTCGCACAAGCATCATTCACGAACTCAAGTCATAGGTTATAATGGCGGTGAAGTTGAACATTGTTTAGGGTTTATTATAAAAAAATAGGTAATTATGTAAAATAGAACGAGGGATATCCCTTTCTCGTTCGCGTGTTTTTTGAAAAGTGGTAGATCGGCAACGTTTAGCAGCATTTTTTTATAGTAGTAGTTTACGTTGTTGGTGTCTATTCATAACTGCTTACACCTAGTGCAGTGTGGATAAAAATCATGAAATAAAAATAATAATCCTACGACTTCATGCATGGCATACGGCATGATGCTGGTTTTATTATAGTAAAAAATCTATCTAAATTATGAAAATTCCAAACAAAACTTTATAATTAATCTATTAATCTATATATATAAAAGGACTTGTGCTGACTGACTGAGGTAAGACGCACGCGGAGCCGTAACCGCTGATGGTAGAAACGTGAAATTTGGGCAGATGTTTGTTTTCATATTCTGGCCATCCACTAAGAAGGGAATTTGAAAAATTTTAACCCTAAAGGGATGAAATAGGGGTTGAAAGTTTGTATGGAATTTTTTTTTAATCTGTACTGATTTCTATAAAATTTGAAATTCAGACTCTTAAAAATATTTCATTGAACACGTGTTTCATGGTTTTTAAGAATTCACCCCCTAAGGGTTCAAATAAGGGGTTGAAAGTTTATATGGAAAAACCTTTAAATTGCCACCGATTTTTATAAAAAATTAAATTCAGATTGTTAAAAATATTTTATTGAACACGTGTTTCGTGGTTTTTTTAGAATTCACTCCTAATAAGCGGGCGAAGCCGCGCGCGCCCTCTAGTGTTAAAATATAATTTATATTAAAACAACAATTTAAACAATTACATTTTATTGTTAGAGTAGGAAATGATGAAATAAAGATAATGATAAGGGAGCAGATCTTTGACACATTCACTTTTGAGTTTTGGTATTTATTGTATATTATATGCAAATATAATTGACATATATTTTTTATATTAGGAAATACTCTCTGTCTTAAGTTTTTTTTACTTAAATAACCAAATCATTGCAATTGCTTCATTCAATATCATAATTGTTTTAATGGTAACAGAAATATTTTTATAATACTACTAAGTACAACTCTAATGCAAAATAAAATAAGTAAAATCACAAAGAGTTACTACAGTGACAATTGGTGTCGACAGAAGTACCCCACATTGTAGTTTGGTAATTTTTTTGATCATTTTTAGCTTGATTAACTCATCCAAATAAATTTATCTAAAATTTCTAGAGGAAAAATATGCTATGTTAAAATTATCTAATTAGTCAATTCATTATTCTTCTTTTCTCCAATAAGTTCATAACGGTATCTCATGTACACAACCTTCATTCTATCCCAAATATTTTCAAAAGAATCCATCGCTGGCCTGACGTCAAGTAAAGCAAATTCAAATTTATTATCAACTTCACCTCCATCATAGTAATCAATTATATAGCGTACATCTTTACCACATCTGTCTACTATCCAGTCATGACGATCAAATGGTAGCTCGTACCTAAAATACAATAGTAAGTTACATAGTTTAGTTATATAATTTTTACTAAAATTAAATTTACAACTAATTTTCTTATAGGCCAAAACATAGGCCAAAAAAAAAATGAATTAAGGCCAGTCTTGGCACAGGGGCACAAGGACTGTAAAATCGACTGGTTGTGGGTTTGATCCCCATTCGAGGAAATTAATTATTTATTTTCATTTCTTTGCTATGGTGTCAGGCAAAAGTTGGTGTTGAGTTTCACCACTCAACATGCAATGCTCCAGAATTTAGTACAAAGTGGGGAATGGAGTGTCTTAACACTAAGTTTCTTCTGCCTACCTGATGTGTGCGGGATACAGCGTGAAGTAGATTTTTTTATTTATTAATTAATAATGACATACCCCAACAATGAACGAAATCTTGCTCTAGGGCTATAATCTGTAGCTTTTCCTCCAAAACTTTTCAGCCTTGGATGTCCACATTCCTTAGCATGCAAGGCTTCCCATTTAAGAACTTCTTGCCATGCCTGTAAAAATGTTGTGACAAATGAATTTTCAAATACGGTAGAAAATAAAATAAAAATAGTAAAGTTCATACTTGTTCATTATTAGCATTGTGAATTTTAATAATATCTTCCATATCTTTTTGTTTAATATCATCATCCTTCCATCTCCAGCCCTTGCGAAGCATTGCATTCCAGAACATTTGCTGACTTGGATACACCCAAAATTCTGTAGAACCATCAGGCATGGCACGTGGAATAGTAGATACTTGGCGGTTTGTTGGAAGTGAAAACGGTTGATCTGGAGCCGGTTGTTGATTTGCTGGAGGCATCTAATAATAACCATTAATTATTTATCTGTAGTGACATGCTTTAAGATATGGTTAAAATAAAGACTATGTTTGCAATTTAATTATGTAAATCTAATAAGAAAATTGAGACATGAAAAATGTTTAGTTATATTTAACTTACCATGTTATAAGGATTAATATTGTTGTCATGTTGAACAGGACACTCAGAAGGTGGTGTCTTATTATCTACTTTAGATTTTGGGGTTTTGTTATGCATTGGACACTCTGGTGGTGGGTTTCCATCATTACCGTGATTTTTTATATTAAAATCTTCTGCAGATACTTTATTTCCCATTTTCGTTACTATATTTCTTACGTAAGTTGAGAAGGTTAAACAAAGGCATTTAACATTTTATGACTGAAAATATTAAAAAATCAAGTATTATTGATGAGCTTAGCACATTTTCTTAATTCAATTGCACCATAAATCGAAATTATTGTAAATAACGTGATAAAAATAATTTTAAGCACAGTTCTCACTTTCATGCATATTCCTCGGAGGCTCTGACAGAACAATTTGATAGTTTTGACTTAATCATAGATTATATCTATCGTATAACTCTTGCAATAGATTATATTAATTATTAACTATTATTGGGGCCTTCAAGTCTGGCAATATACATATGACTTTAATCTATCTTTTAGGCATGCCACTTGAGTAATTTTATTTTGATACGCTGGAAGTAATAAAATATTAAAATACTTTTTTAGATGCAAAGTCTCGCCAGAAAAAAAAATACATAGGTAATATATACAACAATAAAATTGAATGAAAAAAAATTGTACATTTTGTTATAATTTACGATGTATTTCCTTTATTCCATTACTTTTGTATCGAATTGTACAAGGAGGACCTAAGATATTCTATGCCTATGCCTATGAAATTCCTTACCCTTAACAAACAATCCAAAACTTTGCAAACTTTTTAAAAAAGGCTAAAAGAATATTATCTTACACTCTAAAGTAGTACTGGTTCAAATTGGCCATGTTTATTTAACTATTATTTTTCCTGTGTGTATATAGTAGATATAAATATTTATTTATGTATATGTGTATACCTTCTTATGTATGTTTATATATTCAATTATTATGTATATAATACACCCCTTCCCATTTCACTAATTCTCTCCTCTACCTGCCTGGAAGAGATCGCTCATTTAGAGATAAGGTCGCTTTTTTGTACTTCGTTATATGTTTCTTTTAATGTGATATTATGGATTTATTTTTAGTGTACAATAAAGAATATTTTACTTTTCTTACTTATTGTGGACATATCTCAAAGCATCAAAAAAATTAAATATAATTTACTTAGGACACTTGAAATAATATTGGAACGAAAAAAAAACGATAAGGATCTTAATCTAGGTCACATTTCCACTGTGAATGGATTTTTTATTCAATCTTATTTATCCAAAGTAAATGATTAACCAATATTTTTATTTCGTCGAATCCGAAGTAGATTCAGTGCATTTTTGTTATAATTTATTTTTTAATGTGATATTGCCTTAAAATATTAGGTTAATAATAAAATTTGTAAATAAATATATTAACATCTGAGGCGGTCGTGGCGCGGGAGTACAAGCGTGTGACTGGATCGCGACGATTGTGGATTTGATTCCCACTCGAGGGAAAATATTATTTATTAATATTTTTATTTTCTCACTCTGGCATCAAGACAGCGGCGCGGCGTCGAGTTCCGCCACTCCATACGCAATGTCCCGAAAATTCGTCGGAAAATGGGAATTAGTGTCTTAACATTAGGTTCTCTCACTGTACACTGTTGTATGCAGAATAATGGATGAAGAAAAACAGATCTTAATTTCAGACATATCTTATTGATTATTTCCAAGAGCTGATAAAAAATCCCTTGGTGGGGTTGTGGTAATGTACCACACCAAATTACTTATATTAACACAAATAATACTGCCTTTATATGTACTATGTACTGCCTTTATGTTTAGTTTGTATATCATCAATACCAAAATTCATAGAACTGATAAGTTTCACTTCATAAATCTTCACTTTTCCTTCAGTCAAATGTCTTTAATCTGCTTAGTAGATATAAAACAATAATTAAATAGAACAGCCTGTTGAAAAAAATAGCTGTTGATATACAAATCATAAACATCATCAGTCAAATGTAACAACTTTTAGTGACATTAGATTTGTTTTACACTTTATAACTTTCTCATTTACTAAAATTTTTTTTATTTCATCATTCATTTTATTAAGAAAAACACACATATTGGTTATTGTTTATTAACTATTATATAAATCTATATAGTCTACATTTTTTACATTTCTTACTTCTTTAAATATTTCAAATATTTTTTTGCATTGTAGTTATCTTCAACAGTTTCAGTGATCTTTACTTTTCTCTTAGGCTTTCTCTTTTCTAATCTCAATTTTCTTTCTTCTTCCGAAAGTAGAGTCAAGTCTAACGGTAGCTAAGAACAAAAGTCAAAATTGAACAAATTATTTGAATATCAAAGTTTTACAAGTGGTTAAAAAATATGCTGTAAAATAATAAAAAAATTACCTTAATAATTTTCCTAGGTTCGTGATATCTTATATTTATTGACGCTCCATTTGCTAATATAATTTTAGTTGGATACATCCTTGTAAAAATTTCTCTGTGTATTTTGGTTATGCTGGACACATTACAATTTAAATTTCTTTTTATATATGAATGGACACTGTTAGTATTTAAATTTAATAATGTTTTTAGATTCATCGCAAATTTTTTGATTAAACTGAGAAAATACTTGTCGATTATTTATTATTTATGTTCAGGACTGAGGAAGATACAATGCATAAAATAATAATTGGAAAATGGAAATAGAATTTAAATGACAGCGCTCTTCATATTTGACATTAGTGACGTTTCTTGTAATACGAGATTATATAGAAATATAGATTACAAGAAAACTTAACAATCGTACGGTATAGACACTGGTAGGTACATAAAATATTTATTTATATTTATTATAATATCTAATCTTTATTTATTTTATACCATAAAAATATGATGCATATAATTTAAATTTAAGAGTTGTAACAGCAACATTTTTATAAGCTTATAGTTCTATTATCATAGCCTGGCCACATAGGTATAATAATATTGTCAATAAAGTACGTATTGTCAATAATACTGTGTGTGCGGCCAATTTTCAATATTATTGTAGATTTCTAGAAATTCTGTTTTTGCCACGAAAATATTGGGGGAGGCAGGGTTATTATTAATAATATTGTTGTGTGCAGGCGTGTTGCAATATTTTAGTTGAACAAAAAAAATACTTCAAAGGAGGCGAACACTTCTGCTTTTTATTCAAGATAGACGACGAAAACATTGTAAATAGCGAAAATAATAAGTTATTACTTCTTCTCTATCTATCTTCTCTTATTATATATTATACTATCTTCTCTATTCGATAGAGTTTATTAAAACACGGTAAACTTATCCAGAGCTATAGGATATATCTCTTGAAGCATGTCATGATAAAGTTAAAAATATTGTGTGCTAAAAAAGCTTCTCCATATTTACAAAAAAATCTAACCTAATAAATATAATATTTTTTTAAGGCCGCTATCTCTCATCCTCATGTATTTTTTTAAATCTCATAGCTGGGTGGGCAGAGGCTTAGTATTAGGGAATTCCGTTTCCCATTTTCCACCGAATTCTGAAAGCATTGCGTGTTGAGTAGAAGATCACAACGCAGCGCTTTGTCTCAATACTACTAATTATAATTTCCTCGAGCGGGAATCGAATCCACAACTTGTCGCATTTAAAGTCACACTTTGTGCCTCTAGGCCAGGAATTGCCTCTGTTGTAGGTCATTAATAATATTGAAAATCTTAAACTCAGTTCACACACTTTAACACTCCGCCACTCAACACGCAATGTTGCCAGAATTCGGCAAAAATGGGTAACAGAGTGTAACACTGGGTTCCCTCTGCCTATCCTGCAGTGTTCGGGATACAGCGTGAAAGAAAACGTGAAAGAAATTCTACTAACAGAAAATGAATGAAATAACTAACAGAGAATGATTTAAAAAAATACATGAGGATGAGAGATACTCCTATTATTAATAATATTATCTCTATTTGGTTAGATTTTTTTGTAAATATCGAGCAGCTTTTTAGCGCACTATTTTTCTTAACTTTATCGCGATATGCTACTCTGAAAGTTTCCCATATATATAAACTCTATTAAATATTGTTTTTTTGTGGGAATAGTAATTTCAACATTATTTTCGCTATTTACACTGTTCAAGACGATGAATTTTGAATAAAACGAGTTTTGAATAAAAGCCAGGCCAGTCTTTGCCAGTCAGTTGAGGCCAGTCGTGGCGCAGCGGCACGAGGTGTGACTGCAAAACCGACTGGTTGTGGGTTCGATCCCCACTCGAGGAGATGAAATATTTACTTAAATTTATATTTCCATTTCTTCGCTCTGGTGTCGAGGTTAAGCGCAGCGTTGAGTTCTGCCACTCAACAACGCCTCCAGAATTCGGCAGAAAGTGGGGAACGGAGTGTCTTAACACTAGGTTCCCTCTGCCTACCCTGCTGTGTGCGGGATACAGCGTGAAGCTGATAATAAAAGCATAAGCGTTTCGCCTCCTTTGAAGTCGGTTTTTCAATTAAAATCTTGCAGCGCGTCCGCACACGACAATATTATTGACAATAACTCTGCCTTCTCCCGATATTGTCGTGGCGAAAACAGAATTTCTAGAAATCTACAATAATACTGAAAATCGGCCGCACACACGCAATATTATTTAATCAATATTGACAATACGTACTTTATTGACAATATTATTGTACGTATGTGGCCAGGCATATATAAGTACAATTCATTAATGAGATGGATAATTTTACTTATCTGTCTGAAATAAACGATATTGTCTATTTTCAAGCGACAAGAAGCACATATCTTCAAATATCAAAATAAATTTATTACTGCCACTGTAGCTGCGACTGTATTTTGTGTGTTGTACTATGTGGTGGTATACTATGCTTAAGATTTTAGAATCATGAATGAACACCAGATCTAATATTTTATTAAGAAAAACTTTCATCTGTGTATAATATTTATAAGTTTCCTTTGTGTAAAATAATGGGTTGCACTCAAAGCGAAATATCTCCCCAAAATGAAACCCCGCGGAAGGGCTGTACAGACGTTTTGTGGCTTGTTATTTATGTTATATTTTGGATTTTAATGGTAAGTTTGTAATAAGTTATTTTTATTTAATTTAAATTAATATTTGCTTTTATAAGCTACATATTGTGCTTAAATATTGTTTACTTTTTAGATAATTATAGCTGCAATATCATTCGTTTATGGAAATCCTCAAAGACTTATAAATGGCTACGATTCTTATGGAAATACTTGTGGAGTGCAGTATAATAAAAAACTCATAAATTTTCCACTAGCGGGTATAAGTACTGCTGATAAGAGTTATTTATTTTTTATGGATGTAAAAGAACTCCGGAGATCTCTTAAAATCTGTGTTAAACAATGCCCAAACAAACGAATGGAATCAATAACAGATATTCAAGAATTTTATAAGACAACTGGATCAAATCTCTGTGGATATGAAATTAACTTAAATAATATACCAAATACAAAAGATTTACATAATTATAGAGGGCCATGTCCAACTTTGCCTGTGTATGACTCCTTTCCATTGTTAAACAGGTGTTTTCCAAAGCGCACTAAAGATTTTGTTCAAAAAGTTTTTACTGACTTTTATGATTTGCTCAATAGCTGGGATACTATTGAGCAAATGCTCTCTGATCTCTACTCTTCATGGAAGGAAATGATTATATGTGTCATAGTGGCATTTAGTGAGTATTATTAGGTAACGTAGAATAAATGAAGTTAGCTTCTTTTATTAATAACAAAATTTGATTAAGTGTATTTTTTCAGTTTGTTCCTTGATTATGGTTTCTATATTACATTTATTAGCATCATTAGTGTCATGGATATTTATGATTATAATATCAGTTGTAAGTGTAGCAGGGACTGCCCTTTTATGGTATACCTATCATGAATTAAGAACAAAACATAAAGATTTCTCTGATACAACAATTTTTTTGGCAGTAAGTAAGACTTACAATTTTTTATAATTATTATTTTTATATAACAGCTAACTTAAAAAGTTTCATTTATTATTTTAGGAATTTTTAAAAAATGAGAGAGCATTTTTGTGGTATTCAATCATAGCCACAATAATAACTGTAAGTATTGAATTCATTGAGTGTAATATTTTTAATGTAAACTTAATAATGTTTATATCAGACTGTTGTGGCTGTAGTAAAACAACAAGCTCTCAACCAAGACTGATTTATTTCTTATATTGTGTATTAACTTGATTAACATCTAGTACAAACAAACAAACTTTATAGTGGGATGGTATCTGTAACCATGACAGTTGTGAGTTTGATCTCCATTCAGGCTTTGACAAGACCAAGTGCAGCATTGAGTCCCTCTACTTAATACTGCACTTTCACCCTCAAACTCACTCACAAAGACACACATACACACACATACAAACATATCTTCAACCTAACTTATGTATTAAGTAATTACCCTATTTTAATTGTAAAATGTCTGTTCTGTAAAATATTAAGTGTGTGTTGTGTTGGAAGATCAGGGTCTCCTAATACAGGCATCTCTTGCTTAACCCTAGTAGCCCAATCAATGTTTGACGTATACCACAGCAAAATATCGCTATCTTTTTCACAAATATCAGGTCGCTGAAAACGAAAGTTTTTAACCAACTCAGTAGCCATCGAGACCGTACAGGACACACATATATTATACTATGACAGACATATATTATATTTTTTCATATAAAAATTGCAGATAACCAAAGCCCAGTTTTGCAAATGGGCAAAAGTCATATGCAGAGAATACAATGTTGATATTTGTCCAGACTCTAGTTATCTATCTAACGTCTATAAACACAGATTTTATTATGAGACTAATTAGGTATTATTACATGTTGATGTTATTTTCGGAAAAAAAAAGTTCTTAATTTTTTTTATTTTCTTCTATGACTTCTTAATTAAAACTTCTAATAACTTCTTAATTAAAACTGTATTTTTAATAATTAATACAAAAAATAGTTCATATCTAGAAAACAATGAGAAAACAGTGATTTTATTTTTACAATTTCACTTTTACATATGATTGGGCTTTTTAGGGTTAAGAAGATCTCTGTAATAATTATTTCTGTGTAAAATCTGTTGAACAAGTAAAGTATTATTATTATTATTTATAATAAGTTGTCTTGTATTCAGGTGTGCCTACGCTGTTATATATGTGATCAGTGAAGCTGAAATATATAAAAATGTTATATGTTTAAGCATGTTTTAAGGATCTGAATGAAGCATGTTTAGTTTAATACTATTATAATCTTTTGTATTTTAGGTCATACTATTACTGCTAGTGTGGGTAATGCGCTCCCGTGTATCGTTTCTATCAGAATTGTTCAAAGAAACAGCACACTGTTTGGGTTCCATTCCAGCCCTGTTTTTTCAACCTATTGTGACATTTTTTTTCCTTGTCATATTTTTGACATTTTGGTCACTTGTTGTTGTAAGTAGCATACAAACATCAATTTTTATTATTAACAAGAGTTCATATAATTTTTTAGCATAGAAACAACATTTTAATGTATCATAATTTCAAAATTGCTTTTTATCGATAAATTTTAATTTTATTGCTTATATTAGTAACAAATTGTTCGAGTTTTTATATAAAAAATTCTATGTTTAATGAGTATATATTTTTTTGCTAGGTATGTTTGGCAACAGCAAATTATCCTGGCATACCATATAAAACAGATTTCTTTATTAATGGAACAGCTCTACCAGGTCATGTTGACAATGTACCTATTTACACAGAAAACATAAATAACAGTGCAAGTTTAAAAAGTAAGCTATCATTTTTATTTTATTGGTTTTATTTTAATAGAAAAAAAATATATTTGTTATCTTTTTATAGTTATTCAGTTGTGTATTGTGCATGAAAGTGACCATTTCCTGTCGGCTCAAAACGGGACAGTATACAGGTTGGAAGTGTCAGCACCACATTAAATGAAACCACAGTTTTAACTACTCTATAGAAGCCTAATATAATTCAGAAAAAAATAAATTCCCAAAAATGAAAAAGTTTTTTTTTCAAACTAAATAAATAATATAATTGTCATTTTAAAACAAAACGCCATTTGTAAGGATGATGCACGCACACATAAACCTATCAAAGGAACACCGCCGCACACGCCTCATTTCGAAATCGAGTCGTATGTATTGGCGATAAAGTTCAAAGTTGTTTAACCTTTAGTAGTATTTTTGTAGTAGTAAGTGTTTATGTTATTGGCATCTATACGTAATCGCGTCACACGAAATACAGGTATGGATAAAAATCGTGAAATGAAAAAAAAATCCTACGTCCAAACTGTTGAGGCATCTTGATTAATTTCTTTAGGTATAGGTTTGAAATATTTTACCCTATATGCTGTTTCCGTAAATGGAGCGCTGCCTCTTCCAAAGCCTTTTAGTTTTACTTAGGTTTCGAGTCCCACTCGGAGGTATGAATTATTTTAATTTCCTCACTCGCGTAGCAAGACAAAGCAAAACTGAGCAAGAATTGCGTGGAACGTGGGGAACAAAGTGTCTTAACATTAGGGGATCCCTTTAAAATTTTACAATAGTAAGCTTTAATTTTTAATATTAACAAAGTTAGATATTTTTCAGGTTATTTACTGGAGCCAGTACAGTTTGATCCCATGTGGGTTAAAAGTATGTGGTGGATGTGTCTCATATGCCTTGTATGGGGGAGTGAATTTATACTGGGATGTCAACAAATGACTATTGCGGGAGCTGTTTCACATTGGTACTTTAGGTATGTTCTTTTTTACTTTTTGTTGTTGTATACTTTTTGTTAATTTTAAGTAATTAAATTTATAAATATGTAAAAATAACACGTTAAAATTTTATATATTTGAGAATTAGTAGTCATGTATGATTATTAATTCTAATTTGACTACACATTGAATATTTTTAAAATCATTGATAATCTTCCATTATGGTACTGGTTATCTCTAGGGTTACCGGTACTCATTATCTATTTTGAGGTGGACATTAAAGGCTGAAATAATTAAAAAAGGTATGCATCATTAATGGACACTTTTGCTTATCAGCAATGATTGAAGATTTAACTTTACTCACTAAATAAAATACTAGTGAAATTTGTAAAACAGCACAGTATAAAAGTTTACTGATAAACTTATAAGTTGGTAAAAAAACCATAAACGATTTGGTTAAGATTGGCATTTTTCCACTAAATATTTTTATATATTTTTTTAAATAAATGTTTATCAAACAAACAACGCATAAAATATACACACCTATATTGATAATACAAATGTATTTATATTATCAATGTAGGTATGTGGTGTATGTACCTACTAAATACTATTACCCATCAGGGTGTAGTAAACTTATTAGAGGGGCAATGCCTAATTTCTGTGTCATAAATTATTCAATGCTGTGCATATCACGCAAATTAAAAATATTATAAAAAAAATTTAGAATTATATTTTAATATTTCATATTTTTAATTAGACATCTATGCGTTTACTTTTACATTATTTTCGTATAAAATTACTAGCGACCCAAACGCGTCTTCGCCTGTTTAATATTATTGTTATATTATAGCAAAATTTTACCAAATCTTTGCATAAATTTTAGACTATGTGTTATTCTAATATATTCTCGATATAGCTTTTTCGTGAAAGTGGAATAAAGATCCAACTTCACAAACTTTCATATTTATAATATCAGTAGTATATTAATGCAAATTTTCAAATGCGCTAACAACCTTATTAAAATAGTTACTTAATCACTTGGGTGGTAGTCAAGTTTGTGATTTTTATCAAATGCAATAACAAACTTATTAAAATAATTACTTTTGATATGTAAAAATACAACTACAACAGCAAATCGAATCACACTAATATTTACATTAAGAACGTGTGTTCTTTTCGTAGGTGGTAGACGACATTGTATATAAACTATGGTAGCAAAACTATTTATATGTAATTTTATGTTTTATATGAAATGTTTGTTTAATTTTTATTTTTTTTCTTTAGGGGAGAACACGCACATTCGTCGCCGGTACTGTATTCTATAGGAAAACTCTTAAAATATCATTTGGGTTCTGTCGCAAAAGGGTCACTGCTAATCGCCATGTTCAAAATTCCAAGACTGATTCTCACATACATCCATGCAAAGTCAGTACAACGAACAAATTGTATAAATTTGTCATTTTAATCTTTGAAAAACAAAATTTTAAAAGTTCAAAACATCTCATTTAGTGTCATGTATTACCAGATTTTACTCAGTATTGCCATTTAATTTTATAATCAATTGAAATATTCATAAAAAAATCTAAAGTTCTCGAGGCTAGTCGTGGCGCAGGGACACAAGCGTGTGGTAAACACGACAGATTGTGGGTTCCATGCTCACTTGAGGACATTTAATATTGGAATATATTCGCTCTTGGGTCGAGGCAAAGCGCAGCGTTGAGTAGGGAGTTCATTCCGCTACTCAACGCTGCGCTTAATCTCGTTACCAGTGCAAGGAAATCAAAATATTAAATATTTAATTTTTCCGGGTCAAATTCGAACCCACAACCGCTTGTGCCCGCCCCTGCACCACGACGGCTTCAATTTTTATTATTTTAGCTAAATTATGTTATTTATGTAGACTCACAGCAAGAGCGGAAAAGGGATCAGAGTGCGCTAGATGTGGCTTAAAGTGTGGTATTTGTTGTTTGTATTGCTTTGAAAAGTTTATACGCTACTTGAATCACAATGCTTACACGATTATAACCATTGAACGATGCCACTTCTGTAAGGCTGCGGCTAAAGTGAGTATTTGTTTTATTTTTATTATTTATACAAGGTGGAAGCGTCAGCTCTTTTTACGGGAACAGCACACAGGGTAAAATATTTTAAACCCATAACTAAAGAAATTAATGAAGATACCTTAGCAGTTTAGACGTAGGATTTTTTTTTCATTTCACGATGTTTATCCATACTGTATTTCGTGTGACTCGGTTACGAATAGGTACCAATAACGTAAACACCTACTACTACAAAAATACTACTAAGCATTGCCGATCTGCCACTTTTCTTTCCCAAAAACATACTAGAACGAGAAAGGGATATCTCTCGTTCTATTTTACGCAATTTAACATCGCCGTCATTACCTACGACTCTTTTTGACTTCGTTCTTGACAAATAGCATTTTAATTTACAACGATAATTTTATTAATTATTTTGTTTGAAAAAATCACTTTTTAATTTTTGGAAAAGTCTCTTTTGTTTTTATTGTATTAGGTTTTTATAGAGTAGTTAACACTGTGGTTTCATTCAAAGTGGTGATGACAAAAACACTATACCACAGGTATAGTGTTTTAAGCTTTTACTAATAGTGCCGCTGGCTCCTATTATAATTTGGAACACTTTGTCTGAATTTTTATTTGTTCTTTTTCCTGATCATTTATTAGGTTGAGGCCGTCGTGGCGTAATTGAACAAGCGTGCGACCATGAAAAATTAAATATTTTTATTTCTGGTAATCAGGCAAAAGCGCGGCGTTGAGTTCGTCACTCAACACGCAATGCCTCAATATTTCGATGGAACTTTCGATGGAAGAAATGTCTGAATGGTGAACGTAATATCTCAACACTAGGTACCCCGGTTCCATCTGCTTACCCTACTATAAGCGGGATACGGGGAAAGCTAAAAATAAAATATATGGTTAACAAAACTGTGTTAAATTGTTACCAAGTAAACACATTGTTATGATTCATATCCTCATTTGCTGGAAGTCTACGTAATCTATTAGATCATCCTGCGAATACTTTGTGTATGTGGGTGACCCGACACGCGATCTAAAGCTATTTTTAGAATATAAATGTATTGAACATACTTTCCACTGTCCACCACTTACTTTTTATATTTTGTTATAGAAGAATACTATATCGATTTTGGTTTCTGATTTATATTTTTTCGAATTATCAGTTAGTTTCGGTTTTAAGCTTTTTATTTTTTAAGTTATTGACAATTTGGTGCTATTTGTTATTTATTACATATCTGATTATAATAGAACAATTGTCTTGAAAATATCAGATTTTTTACATAAATGAAAGATGTTAATATTAACTACTAACTGTAAAAGTATAATGTTTCTCCGTTCTTCTGAAACAAAAGAATATAAGAGTTTTTCTTATAAGTAGTTGGTAAATATGTGACATATACACAACTTACCCTTAAAAACTTAATTAATAATTACAATAATGTAACATTGGACTATCTAAAACTAAATTACTTTATTAGTTGAAGGCAAACAACTTTCTTTTTATCGTTCTTAAGATTTCGGTTGTAATCTTTAAGTAACCACATGTCTGATGTGGTATGAGAGCTCCCATTGCGTTGATCAGTGGACACTTAGAAGACCGTATGTCGTCATTTTATGGTAGCTCACAGATGCTGTTGAAATAAATTAAAACTAATATGAATTTTGCTATATTTATGAATTTAAACTAACGTTTTCTGATTACTTATTACTTAAAGTGTCTCAATTGTACAATTTTAACTTGTTTCTCATAAAGGGTCAAATGTCATAAATATTAACAGCAATATAATTTTTTTCCCTCAGGCTTTCAGTACGATAGTAAACAACGCATTACAAGTGGCTACAATAAACAGTGTGGGAGATTTCATATTATTTCTTGGTAAATGTATAGTGACGGCGGTGACCGGCATTGTTGGCCTGTTGCTGCTAAAACGCAACTCTGACCTTCATTTTTATGCTATACCTACACTCGTTATTTGTATTTACTCATTCTTCATTGCTCACTGTATGCTGTCTTTATATGAGGTTCGTATAGATTTTTTTGATTTTTATTTAGTTTTTTTTTTATATTAAACTACTTTAATTTTTTAACTAAAAATTTAAAAAAAATAAACGCTACAAAAATGAGTTTTTGAGATGTAAGAAAATTTGTGATAAATGTAATTTTATTACAAAATTTACTTTATATTGATATATGAGGAAGTCGTAGCGCAGGGGCTCAAGAGAGTGATTGTAACACGACGGTTGTGGACGGTTTAACTTTTTATCTCTCATATAGCAGGGTAGGCAGATTGAACCTCTTGTCAAGATACTCCGTTCTCCACGCACTGCACATATATTATATTTATTTCCCCGGACGCCGCCGCGTTTATTGTCGAACTTGCTCCGGGATGCCTCCAATCAAAGGAATATATCCAATTAATAATTAACATTATTTTTTGCATATAAGCTTAAAATATAAATAAATTTTTATATTAAATAAAAAATTACACACATTTCAGATGGTAGTAGACACTCTTTTCCTATGTATTTGCGAAGATCGTAACAGAAATGAAGATGGCCGATGGAAGAGTTCAAAATTAGCAGAACTTGGAGATGCTAAACATGATAGAGATGGAGTTGAACTACGTGATGTTCAGGAGAAGTACTGAAATTGTATATATATGTATATATATTGTTTTTGTCTTATCAGTGTATCCTACATATAGCACAGAGGTGGTATAAATAGATATACGTAGAGGGAGTTTCCCACGCTCCGGCCGATTTTCGACACATTAAGTGTTGGAAATCAACACTGCGCTTTTTCTTCTTAGCAAGAAAAAAACCAGTGGGAATCGAACCCACAATCGTAATCCCCTACTGCAGGCCTCAATGTTTGGCCTCAAATTTTTAATTATGCATATTATACTTATAATTTATAAGTTATGCTAAGCATGAGGTTTTTATGTGCATATTAGATTAGTCATATTGTTTGTTCTTTAACAATTGAAGATGATATTATTTAATGATTACTGAAAATTAAATGCACATATTTATTTTTTAAATATAACTAAAAAAAAAGTATAACTAATCATTTGATATTCATGTGTAAGATGCTCTAGGATTGGTTACTATAAGTTGCTAATGCATGTGGTTATAATTTTAAAATAATATTTCCACCGAATTCTGGCATTGTGTGTTGAGTGGTAGAATTCTACGCCACGCTTAGTCTTGCTTCCAGAGCGTAGAAATGAAAATATGAAATAATTTATTTCTCCAAGTGGTAATCGAATCCACAACCGTCGAGCTTACCCTCAGACGCTGTGCCACGACGATCTATTTGTATTTACATAGATTATATTAAATAATTAAATTTAATGACAATATTATTTTTTGTTTCAGTTAATGATGTGTAAATGAAGACATTTTAACCACGTTTTTATACGTTTTAAATTTTTTGAAATTTTAATCACAACTTTTAAATGATTGCATTTGCTTGTGATGTTATTTCTAACGGTTGTCAGAGTGTTTATGCAATTTTAGAAGATTTACTGACTGTATTTAGATAAATATTAATATAATATAATAACAAAATAATTTTAGCAGAAAATAGCATATCAAAAACGATTTTGTTTCAACTTTTACAAAAAAAATAATTTTGATAAAAAATCTTTATCAAAGTAAATCCAAGCGTCACTTTAATTTTAACATGTCTTTAAGTTAAAATACGTAACAGATCCCATCAGCTCATTAATTCAAAAAGGTATATAACCTTTGCGTGAAGAATTTAGATAAATGAACAGCTCTAAGCGTTCTATATATATATATATATATATATATATATATATATATATATATATATATATATATATATATATATATATATATATATATATATATATATATATATATATATATATATATATATATATATATATATATATA